>JAUMHD010027392.1:0-34222 GCA_032359135.1 Ulvella scutata
TGCAACATTGTGCGGCGTTCTCTGCAGCCTCTGTGTTTGCCTTCGTGGTCCCGTGTGGCCCGGGGGTGTATGTCCCTATCCCACCCCTTCGGGGGTGCTGAGGCCGATGCCCTTCTTGGGTATGACGTGGTTCCCGATTAGCTCTTTATTTCAAGTGCCCAAATGACAGTAAAGTCGACCCTCAGTCCGAATATATCGTAGTAAGGCCCCTGGGGTCCAACCACACTAAGCAGCAAAAGCTTGAGTACTGCCGCTCAGCTTTGACCACTGGTTAGTCTGACGACCAGGCAGGAATAAGTTTTCAGGTGCTCAGCTCAGGTGAGGTTGCATTCGACCACGCGCAAAACCCTCGCCCGATTCGATTTGGCTTGTCCGTACACACGCGTATAGGCGTCCTCATCGCCACCAGAATGACGGAGGTCCATAAAACCGAAAATAGTTTCATTGCCCTGTCCCCATCAAAGCCCATTACGCATTACGAACCTTGAAGTTTACGAACGTACGTCTGACTAACAAATGGCAACCATTTGACTTCCGTCCAAAACTGCTTCCACGGCGAGAACTAGCATGGCCTGATCGATGTCAAGTGAATTGAAATCGCATACAGAAAGCACCGTTACCAGCGTCCTGCCATGCTGGTGAACTTGAGTCATTTAGAATTCGTGACGAAGGGTGCATGGCCCTGAATGGGCACACCGCGATGTCCGCACAAAATGATTATGATGGCTGACAATAAAATATAGTATTGAACGCCGCGAGAGTCTCCACGATTGGACTGTGCTATTCTGGGTACCACGGTACTGCGTGGCACTTGTCGAACAACTTCGATGCATGTGCATCTACATGCGTCCGGAAAATGCACACATCACATATCTCACGTGCCACTCAGCAACACAAACAAGGGCTTGCTACATTTCATGCGCCCTCCTTAGCTTCAGAAACTGCGTGATTACGCCATACGTGCTGGAGTTCAAGTAGCTGGGCCCGCGTCGTTTCATCACGCAAGTCTTTTGAATTTGAATCACCGTTGAACCCTCTCCGTCCAATTTCAGCCGCGTGACAGGCGACACACAGTCACTATTATGTAATACTGGGAAAGAATGGCAGGGGCAGCGTACACGAGGTAACAGCCATGTGCGCTTTCGCAACATGTATACACCAGCTACGTCATGCGCTTTCACTCGTTCATAATACTGCCCGCTCACGTATACAGCTAGAACTTGCAGAAATAATATAGTTGCATGCAGGAGTTTTTCAGCGCAGTAGCGATTGATGCTCGGGTGATATCTGAAGGTGTCAGGGCCGTTGGGCTCGGAGAGCGCCTCGCCAGGCCATGCAGACGTGCTACGGCCATACTAGGTTCCTGGACACTTCAAATCAGTTTATAGCGTTGTGCTAATCCAGTTCAAAACGGGCGGGGTGATGGCCGATGTGTCTGAAGGTGCACTAGCAGTTGATCAGCTCGGAGTGACAATCGCCAACACGTATCAGAGTGTATCAAATACGCTCGCACCAGAGCTGCCAGTCGATATTCGTACTCTATCAACGGTACAGAGTGTAACTACGCTGTCAGATGACTCCCAAGGGGCTTCAGAGATAACCGGGATTGGCAGCAACTTCGAACACTCAGCTCAGGAAGCGGGAAGCCATGTACGTACTCACTCGCTCAGCAGCCAGCTTGCCGTTGGTACCGATCAATCGTCGTACCAAGCCGACTCGACTGTGAGCATCAAGCTGGAGTATCCGTCCTCCACGGATCTGTCCCAGCCGTCGGGGATGATGCCTTCAATCAGGATCAACTCTGAAAGCTCAAGAAGGCCGGGAACCCCACTGCTGTCTCCCAGTGCGAGTCAGGGCTGGGAGGGCAGCGAGTTTGACAGAATTCTGGACGAAGTAGCGAGGAATGGTGCTCCTACACACCAAGCATACGAGCAAACCGTGCCAAAGGAGAAGACTGCCAAAGCCATGCGCGGGCCCTCGACTGCTGCAACCCACGAAAGACACACGCGGTCTGCATCCTCCGACTCCTCTTCATCATCAAAAGCCCGCTCCCGGTCCCCAACAAAGCCGTCCAAGGCGCCTGGGAGCGCCGGGAAGACATCCAAAGCCCTGCAGGAGCCCAGGCGTGTGCCCCAGGGGAAGAAGCGTGCTGTCGAAGCGACTCACAGCGTGGGGGTGGCAGGCCGTCTAGACCCCCTCCCCAGCCATGCATCCTCTGACACACACTTGCGGAGCACTAGTGCTGATCCCTCCCCCAACAGCGCTGCCGACGCCCCTCCCCCAAACACACGCCTGCAGCCTGAAGCGGACTTCATACAGCAAGTTCAGGGTGTGCATGCACAGCTGGACCCCTTCTCAGCAGACTGGTCCCAAAACAATGGCACGTCATCGACAGACTCCTCTAATGCTTCATCTCCGGACGCAGAGAGCTTTCCAGACTCCCAAACTCACCCCCACTTGTCGCCCCAATGGTTCATGAGGGACACTTCAGGCAGTGATGCGCAGATGGCCCCTCACGCACTGTTCATGGGCCCAAATCCTCGCCAGTCTTCACTTCCCACTGTTCCGGAAGAAGGCCCTCTGGACGACACGGCTGCTTTGTCAAGGTACGTTATGCCCGTATCCTCTGCAAGCGTTACGGAGTGAGGAATTCAAACTTGCTGAACACCCAAAACATCACCGATTCTGTTCAGACCCGGAATATTGCATATACACGCAAAACAATTCGACTGTAGAGAGAATATTCCCCATTCCCCGTACATCAAGGCCCTGGTGTGTTGATGTTGAGGCTTTGCTCCCCCCTTCAAACACCTGGCTCCGAGAATGCTGGAAGAGACCCAAAATTCTTCAGAAAAAAACGCTAAAAAAAATCGGGAACCACCAGAAAGTGCCCAAACGCAACGAAATGAACAGTTCCGAGGTTCTAGTGCGTCACAAATCAACAGGAGATGATATTTGGAGTGAAGAGTGTTTTACTTGGTTCAGTGCTGATATATGTGTTAGTTGAGATGCGGATCAGGTTGTGCACCTGTACTCACACACGCGCCCAAGGCTGGTCATGGTAATGCATGAGGCATGTCAAGCCACAGCTGCAGTAAACCCACCAAAAACAAAACAGAAGTGCGCAAAGATACATTATGTATGAGTATGCGTAGGTTGTGCAAGCATCTGATACCGCAGCAGTCGTGTTTTCTCACAAACAGGCTAAGAAAGAAAACACTGGACCTACCCGTATCAAAACACAAGGTACAAGCCTATCCGTAATTTTGCACACTCTGAAACATTGGCATGTTTCTTCAACAGTGTCGTAGTGTGGCCAGCTGTACAGAGCATATGCTTCGGATGGCGTGCCAATCGCTTGCAGTTAGTTGTGCTCTTTACGAAGGCACGTGAAAGGTGCACCTTTCTAGATTGTACAAGGTTTATGTCTGGCAGGGTCAAATATGGCTCTTTCCTCGCCAGTGTGCATAGAGAGATTAGTGTTGCCCTGTGTCGCGGTAATCACGCGCTTTTCCTTGCAGCTATACGCCCGTGCAGCTGGCCGGACCCCGGTGGAGGGTTTACTGCATCCCACGGATGAGATTGAATAGTTTGTTTGGTTACCCCTGTGTGCCTAGGTAGTGTTTAGTGTTGCCTCGTGCTCCATGGCCTTTGCTAGTTACCTTCCCCGTTACCTCCTTGTTGGTTCAATCTTGTTAGCTTCAGTTCCTGCGCCCTTGTCGATGTAATCAGGTTTATGTCTGTCATCGCCGCCTGTCACAATTAACGCAGGCAACTAATTTTCCAGGAACAAGTATGCTTCACCGAAAGACAGTATTCGCAGGCCACTATCGCAGCATGGCACCCCGCGATCGCACCGACTCAGCCCCGCCCACCTGTATCAAATGCTGGCCCTTCAACAGCATGAAGCCGCAGAAGACGTCGATGACCAAATGCATGCTGCCCCAGGTGCACTTTCCGACCCGCAGTCGGTGCCTTCTGACCGTGCCAGCAATAACTCTTCAAGCCCTACTTCCAACACCCCCAACACGCCCACAACCGTCACCCTCCCGCTCCCTCCAAATGACTCCCCGAGCACCGTGGGCGCAACGCCTGCTTTGAATGCGGGAGTTCCAATGGCGAAGCTGCCCTCGGGTATGCAGAGGCTCTTTGGCCGCTCAGATTCGAATTCTCGGCCGCTTTCATCGGCGGGCCGCGAGTCTCGTGAGGGCGGGCACTCGATCTCTTTCTTCCCCTCCGACGCTAAGCCTACAGGTACGGGTTCAGGTGGGCTGATCATGGTGTCATCAAGCTTTGTAACCACTTCGTGCTGAATCAGCCTATGAAGAAGGGAGCGTTTATGATAGCACGTACTGTGTGATTACATCGACAGGGGCGCAGGGCACGTACTATGTTATCTGTTTTGACAAGTGTTATGCACGATTTCCTGCCCTTTATGAGCAAGCATGTGCTGAAGCACAACATAACGAACCATACCCCCGAAAACTCAGATGTCTGTTGTTGATCACTGCAGACAACAACTCTGAAAAGGATGAAGACGATGGACTGGACACGCTGTCAGAGTCTGGCAGCTCTTCTCAAGTAAGCAGCATCGCCCACCTCAGCTGGGAGCCCTCGCAGTCATGCTCTAATGGCATCTCCACCCACAAATCCTTTAGCACTGTCGCTTCCTCGACGAACGAAAGCACCTCGCCACGGTCCGATGGGTCATCTCGCCCACTGACACCAGTCGCGGTGAACTCTTCCGGCACCGGAATTGTCGGCACAGGTACCGGGAAAGCTGTGCACAACACAGCAACCACTAACTCTGTTGCGTCCGTCATTGGCGCCTCCAGCTTCACCTCGGTGATGATGGGCAGATTGCCGAGGCCGCCCACCCGCAGCGACTCGCTACCAGTCGCAAGCGACATCAGCGGGAGCTACATGATGGTTCAAGAAGGTTCCCGAACATCCTCAGTGCTCAGCGCAGCAGACGTGCCCTCGAATATTCCCAACGGCAGGGGGGGTTCAGCGATGAGCTCAATGATGAGCGGGCCCTCGAGGATCTCGCATGTCGCAGCAGCATCTTCAGAGCCCTCCTTTCTGGACTCTATGATTGCGGGAGCTAGATTTTCTACTTCGGGAACCTTCCACACAGCTAAGAACTCAGAAGGCACTGACGGAATATTCCACACTCCTCAGGGTTCGATTACGAGCGAGGGCCAGCTGTTATCCAACGGTGGAGAGGAGGCAGTGTCGCACGCAAGGAAATCGAGCTCTGGAAATAGCGGGTTTGGAACTCACGGCCATCCTTCCAGCGGCAGCGCGTTGAGTACTGCAAGTATGGGGGGTAGCGCGATGTCACAAGGGGGGCCCAAGGGGGGTAGCTGGCACCGGCCCCCACTGCAGGGGGGCATCCCGAGAGTGTCAGGAAGCGTGCATTCACGAGCTGCGTCTTCTGATATGAGGGGCGCAGGCTCAGAGATGGGTGTGTCGGAGGTTGGGGGTGGCTCCTTCTCTGCGGAGGTTGATCTAGAAGCCGCCGCATCGGAGGCGATGAAGGTGTGCCCCGCCGTCGCTACTCTTCTGTTGAACACGCCATGCATTCACAGACATGCATGAGAATTCTCACCGAGACACTGTTTTGTTTCTGTGCCAGCTTCGACTGTGTCTGCGGCCAACGTTGCACAGAAAACTCCCATACACTGCAGCAACGCATGAGGTGCCAGAGACTAGTCTTTCAAGAACGGAAAGCAAGCACATGCACGTGATCATTAGATCTAAGATAGAGGTCGAGGTGCGGATAGCGATCGCGATGCATCATGATGGCCGCAGCTGCAAAGTAAAAACAGTCCTAAGCTGAGCGCACTCGCGCGTGCATGTGCAGGTGCAGCGGTCGGTGTCGGAGGCAGGTGCCCGAGATGCACAGAGCCCTGAAGAGGCTGACCAACAGCAGGCGTCCAGCAGCCATATCAAGCATGCCGCTAGCAAAGACTCAGGCTCAGGGGTGGAGTGGACCTTTGGTGCAGAACTGCCACAGGATCCGGACTGGCCCGCGCAGCACCAGCATGCCGCCGCTTCAGTCGACATCCAGGCTGCAGAATCCGAAGCTGCGCCCATAGAAACGCCCCCAGGTGCGCCGCCATAGCAGTCCCACATCCAGCTTGATCAGTGGCCTAGCGCGCACGTCGCAACCAGACAGTCTGAAAAGTTGAACTAAAGATCGTGCTTTTGTTTGGTAGTGGCGTTCAACTGGAGTGGGGGATGATTTTGCATGTTCTGTTGCATACATCAATAACCAATCCAACAGAAAATTTTCGAGTGGATGGAGGGGTGCAGGAGAGCATGGGCCGCAGCTTTCGCAACAGATGGAGCAGCCGTCGGTGGGGACGCCGATGCTGCCGCGCACTCTGCCATCGGATGTCGCCCTCGCCGCACCCGATGCAGCCACCCCCAAGCTGGAGCACCCACTCACTCATAAGAGCACTAGCAGTGGTGGCCTCTTCCAATGCTGCATGGCCAGCCCCGACATTATGGAGTGAGCAACGCATGGGGAAGGCGGCAGCTGCTTCAGAAGAAGGCGAAACGTCCTCTAGCTCTGCCGAGGATTGCAACGGCTGTCTCTTTGAACGGCTTGAACAGGGGCTCAGAAAAGGTGTCTGTGGATTCATGTTGGCCTTTCAACTTTCAACCACGCCAGAGAATCCCAGCACCCTTCTGACAGTGATGCACCAGGCCCAGCGCGCCAAGCCAGCGGGGCAGGTGCACGCGGTAGTGGCACTTGTGATAGTCCCAGACTCCGGGACAGGCATTCACTGGCAGAGTGGAGGTGAATAGCAACACTGGTGCAGCAGAGATGCACAGGAAGTGCGCGGGGCGGAGCACGGGGCGGAGCACACGGCAACGTCAGCGCGCACATAACAATCTCAAGTTCGGGAGTTTGATTTCGTGCTCATCAAGTACCTGTGCACGAGACCTGGCTTTTTAACTCGTTCTTGCGTGATTTATTTCATAGTTTGCGGGTGGCTTGATATGTAAAAAAGAAACCTGTCCGGCCCCATGCAGTGTGCACTCTGTCGCAGCGACCTACGGCCTCCACTGCACTGCCGGTGGCCTCCAACACCTTGTAGCTGCGTCAAGAGTGGCTGTCAGTCACGCACGCGTTGTCCTGTCAGTTCAACAAAAACAGCTCCCGGGGAGCTCCTGGAAACATCTTTGTGGGGGCTGCCAGGAGCAAAACATGAAACCGTAGAATGCCGGTACATTAATGCAGGGCCGATTGTACTCTCCTTATCGCCTCACACACACAAACAGCGGCACCGCCCCTCTCACATGCTCAGAGTTGCCTGCCCGATCCTGTGCCCATGACACGGACATCGGAATGGCGCAGCTGAGGGCCGCAAAGAGAGCTTCGGTCCTGAAGCCTCTACCAAATGCCCGGGCTGGCAAAATTACTGAGCCGGAGTCACACAGAAAACTGATCAACCAGAACAAGGAACATCGCGCACGTGTGACCACAGTCGCAAGCACAGCGCATCTACAATGCAACGCCAAGCCCCCAACACACAGGTGGTGTAACGTTACAGGCCCAATTCCACACACAGGTAGCATACGTTCGTCACACCAAGAACAGAAAAGGCAGGAGGTTACAGAACAGCCGTCCCAGAAGGCGGGGCGCCCTTGCCCGAAAATGATGGGTGGGTGTGCGGTGAGAGATTGTGAAGACCAGGATCCGGGAGGGGGGTTTGGGGCGACGCGGAGGCAGCAGGCGGGGCAGTAAGGAGGCGACAAGGATGTATGTCGGGGCAGGGCAGGGGTGGGGGGGGGGGGGGCAGGGAGAGAATCCTGAAGGTCGACAGACAGACGATAGTTGGGGAGAAGGCAGGCGGAGGCAGGCCCCAGGTGGTAGCCACCACTCATGTCTTCTGTAGTGCAGAGCGGTGTGTCAAGGGTTCCAGTGAGCCCTGGAACAAGCCCTCGTTGTAATGTGAACACCTGGATAGCCTTCGGGCAAGACTTTCGGGACGGCGCTGGTGTGTCATTCGAGTGAAGCGGTGGATCTGTTGTGTTAGTGAGTGACGGATAAACGAGCGTCATTTGAGATGCGTATGGTGAGTTGTTTGAACCCGCTTTCCTGGCAGATGTCTCGCGGATTGCAGTGACCAACAGATTAACGAGTGGCGGATTTACGAGCTGCTGCTGTCGTTCCTTTTGGCTATCTGGGAGCATTCCTATTCACCACCTTGCAACTTTCAAACCCTGACGGCAAGGCTGGTGGACGCCAATGAGGCAGGAGGGCGGGCTGCAGCGCGGGCCGCACGGTGCCAGATGATGTGCTGCGTGCTCGCCATGGGGTTGCGTTGCGTGCTGTGCCTGTGCTCCTTACGTTCTCTGTGTGCTAGGCGTCTCACATTCCCCAAGCGTGCCACAGATGCTCCTGGTGATGTGCGATGTCCGTGCCTGCCGTGTTTGTCTCCAGTCCTGTTGCCATGTCTTTCGGCGGCGCTGCTGAGCTGTGCTGCTTGTGTGGAAGTGTGCTTGACGATGTGCTGCTGACTGCTGTCTGTTCTGGTGTGCAAGACTTCCGGTCACCAGCCTCACATGATGTCGTAGGAATGTTTATTCATGCCAGCAATCATCAAAGATTGCTGACAAGTTGTTGGCACTCGATTTACGACAAAGGGCCTACTTTTAGTTATTATCTCTCTCTGAGTGTCTCAGAGTTTCTGCGGCGCCATCTTACACATTGCATTCTGACTCTGCTTGCAGGCGCGCATGGCACACACGCACGGCATCTGCCGAGGCCTGCCATGCAGACTCCCATGGCCTGCTCTCCTGTGCGCCTGCAGTGTCACACCGAAGAGCAGACAGCCCTCGCTGCACAGAGAGGCCCGCAGCGTTCACAACGACACATGGTACCTCGGCAAAAGAATCCGGAAACATCGCATTAAACATGATCTACTTTGAAAAGACTGCGTTTTGTACTTCGAACAGAATTTCGAATTCGAATCCAAACTTCTATTTCGAAATTCAACAGCACTCAAAATGACCACAAAACTTTGCAAGAACCAAGCCTCGCTCAAATTTGGCACTGCTGACCACGCGACTGCGTGCATGCTTGGAGAAGAAGCAGCAGTACAAGCTCTCGGGCCTGTTGTGCCCCGCATTTGGCCTCCATGCATGGCCCGGTGCCTCATGTGTCACCATTCCGCCTTGGCGCTTGGATGATCAGCACCTTCAACCAGCAGCACACCCCCCCCCCCCCCCCTCCCGACAGCTTTCCTGGGGACACACCGCACTCCCGATTCCGACTGTAGTGCGCACTCTTTCCAGCCGCGAGCCTCGCCTGCACCACCCCCCCCTCCCTGTTTCCCATTAGCACGCCCATTGATTCTCCAACACGACTTCTGGCCACTCTGACATGAACTTCTGTGGAGATGTTGTGTTGTCAGAGGGCCCCGGCCTGCTGCTGCGGACAACAGCGGGCCGCAGGAGAGGGGGGGATGCCGAGTGCTGCGTTGTGGCTACAAGTGAAGGGACGCTTCAAAACGTGACTTGTGACATCGGCTGCGAGGTGCCGACGTTTGTGTTGCTCAGCGGCGCAATATGGCTAGCGGTGCTATGGCTGGGCGGCGGTGTGATGCCGTTGCTGGTGGGGTTGGCTTGCACATGGCCCAGCACCTGCGAGTTGAGCTGCGAGGCCTGAGTACGCTGCCCTTGGGTCGGTGGCGCTGCACCCCGGTTGCTGACGTCCAGTGAGATAATCTGAGGATTCTTCGGGTACTTGCTCCACTGATAGCTGTCCCGGGGCTTGTACCCCGACTGCACCACAGACACTTTCTACATGACGGCTCGTTTCCAACAACATGACACACACGGTGACAAACATGACGTGATCAGGGCGGGGGACGCACGTGAACAGACAGTTGGGCGTCCAGAGGGATGCGCAGGACTTTGAAGTGCCGCAGGAGGAAGAACAGCGGTAGATTGATGACGGCGCTCCAGACGACGATGATCAGAGAGCCAAAGATCTGGACGCCCAGCAGCTTGCCACTGCCCCCATACACCACGCCCTCATCGTACTCCACCCCCCTGCAGCAGCGGCCCCTCCAGTCAACGGGGCATCACATGGATTCCCAGTCATCTGTGAGCAAGCATCACACCACATGCATTCACAGAAACCTTGGCAACTGCTACACAAGTGAGGAATGAAATCCCACTGGGAATTCACAGCGCGAACACCAGTGATCACCAGTGCGCGTAACTTGTCAGGTGACACACCTAAGGAATAGTACCAACTATTCAGGATTGTTATATCTAACTAAGCGACACTGGTGATCAATGGCGAACACTGATTCCTGAACTGCGAACATGAAACACAACACAACCCTCCACAGTGGAAGCACATAGAATGGGGGCCGCACAGCTCGAAGGAGGAGGGGTCGTAGGCCTCCAGGATGCGGGTGCCCTTGCCGAAGAGGCCGACGGCAATGGCGCCCCACATGCCGGGGGTGAGGTGGATGGCGACAGCGTTCACAACGTCGTCGAGCTGGAAGCGCAGCATGGCGTCCGAGGTGTGGGTGTACAAGATGCCCGCCACCACACCCACCACAGCCGCCGCCCAGGGCTCCATGAACGCCGCACCTGCACCACATCACCGCCCTGCTTCCATGCACAATATCCACCATGGCTCGCGGACAGGAACACAAACCCTGGCTCCCCTTTGGGGACCTGCAGGGACAGGGGGGGTGGAAGGGGGGCTGCTAAACGCGGCTGGTGCCAAGCTCGGCCTCTAAGAGGTGCAACCCTGCCGCCATGCATGCGGCAAAGTGGTCTCTACGCGCCCACAACAACGACAACACAAATATCTCTACCCAGCATTCATCGTCGACTTGGGTGCATGTGGTCTACGACACAGCATCATGCATGCACGCCTCCCTATCACTCACACGTGTGTTGCAATCAATGCTACCAACAGCTCAGTGCAGAGGCGCCGGCGCATGCGGGGGGCGGCAGCAAGCGAGGCGGCGGGCGGCGCACCGGAGGTGATGCCCACGCAGCCGGCCAGCAGGCCGTCGGTGCTGTGCGCAAGGTTCATCTCAAAGCGGTTGTACAGCGTCTTCCAGGCCATCACAGTGAAGCAGGAGAAGGAGGCCGAGATGACGGTGTTGGAGGCCGCCAGCGCCCCCACGCTGATGCGCGACCAGTCGTACGCCGCAGACGCGTTGAAGCTCAGCCAGGACACGAATAACACGAGCGTGCCCAGCACCTTGTACACGCCGCTGTTGCCCTGCAGCATGCACGGTCGCTTGCCGCAGTGTTGGTGATGTGTGTGGTGGCGGAATGCATGCACGGGTTGGTGCACGGCACGATTTTAGAAAATGAAACCCCCATAAACTACTCCTAAGAAAGGACCTCTACGAGGGCTTCAGGCACTGAAAACTGTGTTGAGCAGGCCCCATGGCGGCGCACTGAACACACTGACGCACACACTGTGCGCGAGCACGGCGCCTGGGCGCTCGCGCCTTCACTCGTTGCATTGGCATGCTGCGCTGTGATTTCATTGCGAGCAGGTCAATTCGTAATGGTGCGGAGGAGTGTGCGGGGGGGTGCGCACCACCACGCCTTCCAGCTCCACCACCTCCCCATCGATTCCAAACCGGCCGTGGCGGGGGCCGAGCACGAACACCGCCACCAGCGCCGCCGCACCCCCCAGAGAGTGCACCACCGTTCCTCCTGCGTAGTCCATGTATCCCAGAATGTTCGGGAATGTTTTTTCAGGGTTTGTGCACGCTAGCCACCCGCCGCTATTCCAGACCCTGCTCGCAGCCCCCACATCAGCTCGCTGTAGGAGTTCTCATCACACAACAAAAAGCATTTCTGGGCTGACAAACTCGAGAAAACAGGGGGGGGGAGAACGAGAGTCTGGGGCACACCAATGTGCAGCGAGGGGGTACACGATGCCCGCCATGCATGCAGAGAAGAAGAAGTAGGCTGGCAGCTTGCAGCGCTCCGCCATAGCTCCAGACACGATGGTCACTGAGGAGGCTGCGAAGCTGACTGCGAGGATGTAGTCCGCCATCATCAGCGGCTCGCCGTCCATGCCCAGCAGCAGCAGGTTCTGCACATGCGGCCCCTGGTGATGCACTGGAGTGAAACCCTGATTTGCGGCGCTTCAGCGCTACAGATCGTTGGGCGGCGAGGGGGCTCTGCTGGTGGCAATGTGCCAGTGCCCAACATACAGCAATAGTAGCTGAAGTGAGAGTGCGGGCGTGCGATGGTGCATTAGAGCGAAGTGGTGGGGGGTTTTTCACTATGTTTTGCTGTCTCGCTGCTCAAGGTGTTGGTAGGCATGCATGTGGGGCGGAGGAGGTGAGCAAGGGCTGCGCCCTCACTCCTATGAGAAGGAATCAGGGACAGGGGGAGGGGGGCTGGCCGCACCTTGTAGCCCCCAAAGGCGTTGCCGTCGCCGTACAGGGTGTAACCAAACATGAACCACACGCCCACAGTGATGGCCCCATCCACCACGTTCTGCATGCACATGCATGTCGTCAGCCCTTCTTCCAGTGCCCCCTCCGGCGGATCCCTCCCTCCCAGCCACACGAGACGGAAAGGCAGGGCACGGTTACCAACTAATCAAGCAACAGCAGCAACAACAACATCAAATTGTGGTACATAGCAGTTGCCGACAACAACAACACCACCAACAAAGCATTCAAGGTTTGTGCGAGCGGGGGGGGGGGGTGCCTTCAAGACAATAACCCCCCCTCCTTGCCTATAGATACATGCATACATACACATACAAGCACACAGAGGGTGGTGCACGTCTGCCTCCAACGCACAAGCTGAAGGGCTCGCAGCATGCATGCATGCCAGGCTGCACTTCCATGGTCGTGTGGAATTCCACACGAGCACTGCAAGCACAATAATGCCCAGCTGTGGCACAGCACATGCATGGGACACCACAGCGAGGGAACTCACCTTAATCAGAATGTTCTGCATGTGGAACACTCTCACCGACCCCACCTCGAGCATCGCAAATCCCAGCTGCACAGCACACAGCACGGTCAGGGGGGCCTGCAGCGGGGGGGGGGGGGGGGGGTCCTGAAGAGGGTGGTTGCGGTACCCCCATGCTACACAGAACAACCACGAGCGGCAGATCCCTGTTGGAGTACTGCAGCACACCCAGCACAGCAAAATGAAAGGCGCGGACACACAACAAGCAGACGCACGCGGGACAGAAAGCGGCACAACAGCAACACACTCACAAGTCTTCACAAGAGCTACTAACACTCAACCGTATACTGGATGCGGTTCGCAAGCCAGTGCTTTAGTTCGCATGTATACGTGGCTGTGGGGTGCTGCAGACTATGCATCTTGCTGCTTTAGGCCGGGGTGGGGGGTGACAGGTCTGCATCGAGTCAGGAGGGGGACAGAGGTGCTGTCCCACAGCTTGGTGCAGTTTCTGGCTATTCATGTATCTGCAAGCCTTACATCTACCTTCAGTGTGGCTGAAGCGAAAAGAAGTGCGCCCACGTATGCACCCGAAATGCTGGACAGCTGATGGACAATGTTGGGACAAGGCAATAGTTGATCGTTCACGGCTCACTGTGAGATTTAACGCCTTCACAAGCGCAAACACATCACTGATGATCAGCACGTGACATATGTGCTCTGTGTCTAGACCAGTAGAGCCTGCAGAGCTTTCAGGAGTGCCCATCTACATGCTGCTGGACATGTAGAGGTCACAGCCACTCCTCCAGTTGCCCGCACAAAACAACATCAATATGCGCTATTCCTACTTCGTTGTTACTACACCGCTCTCGCCTGGAAGCCGGGTGTGCAGTCGACTTGAAACTGGCAGAGGGATCAAGCATCATGGAAGGTAATCATGGAAGGTGCTCAAGTGTGGAGAACTGTGAATGTACGCATCTCTTGCACAGGTTCATACGCTGAGGATACTTGCATGTGACATCGGCATGCGGGGTGTGGGCGGTCTATCTGCAAAGAAGTAGTTGTGTTTGGTAAAGGCGCTAGCGGTCGTCAGCGCGCGTTACAGTTCTGCTGAATCGGGAAAAAATCTAGCAGGATGTAGATATTGAGAGTATTGGCTACATGCCCTGCGCCTGGCAGGCCCACCATGGTCCTGGGACGGAGTTGGTTCGGCCCTGCTCGCTCTGAATCTATGCAGCATAAACCCCAGAAGAGAAAGCGTCGCTTCCCCCAGAGAGGATGACACGACGGCCGTCGTGCGCATGCACTGAGAGATTGCGATCACCAGGTTGCGCTGGTGCTGAGGTCCAGTGAAGGACCTAACCTGCTAACCAACCGCGCGGAGGAGCATCATCGCCACCATTAACACATAGAGATCAAATAAGGTGTACGCTGTCGGGTGCTTGGCCTTTAAGATGGTGATCCCGCCCAAGCAAGCGAGCTACCACTGTTGCAATTTCTGGGCAGTCAAAATAGTACCACCAACCCAACCGCTACTTCGAAGCTGAAAACAACAAAACCTTGACATTCTGATGATGTCACGTGACAGTCAGTAGTATCGCATAATTGCTGTACGCAGCACTAAGAGTGAAACGGAACCAACCTGCATCAGAAAGATCAAGCAGGCATTCAAGAACATCCAAGCCACGGTCACAGCCTCTTGTAATGTTTCTGCGTTCCTCTGCAACAACTCGATGGTTGCCTGCATGTTCTCCACTTGGTCTGCCACAGAAGCGCTTGGTAGCGAGATGCTGCTGGAGTCCGCCATCTGTCCAGGCAGCTAAAAAACACACAGAAAAACAATGTATTTCTCTAGATCGATATTTCGGTGCAAGTTCCGCCTGTATAACAATGCACTACCAGTCACTCTCCTGCTCAGTTGGACAGCGCATGCTCCGTCCGCGACGACACTTCACTCATGACATCGCATCAGAAACCATTGCAATCCGTCTATGCGTGTGTGGAGTAGCGCGTGCGGCAAATCACGCCGTTAGAATAGTGTTGTGCATTCGCATGGGCTGGCTGCATGCGCGTAGCGTCTTGGCGACTGGAGGCATGCATCCCTCGTCCTCATGTAAGCAGTAGCAGTTCTATCCGATTGCTGCTTGAATCGTCAACCAAAGAATCCTGTTGCAATATTTCGTAGTGCACAAAGGTTCAACCCAGGATCGATGAGAAGAACGCAGTGCTGCGCGCGTGGCATGCCCTCAACATCCCGCGGAGGTTGCGAAAGCGGCAAGTGTTGCTCTGCCTGATGCAATTCGTTTGCTTGCAGGCTGGACAAGTATAGATAGACACCAACTCCCAGAATTTCTAGTTCTGCAGTCCTGTCGATGTAATGTCTGATTGTTGCAACAGCGCTGTTGCTAGCATGCTGACGCGGCGTCGACGTCTGGCCAGGCCTGGAACGACGCGCAGTTACGTGCAGATATATGCAGGCAAAACACAAGTCAGTCGAGAGGGGGAAATTTGGTGTGTGCGTGAATAGCCAAGCTTGAGTTGCTGTATGTCCAATCCAGGGTCTACAGCTGTGGAGCATGAATCATGTTGCGTGGTTGTCTGCTGCCACAAGCAGATCTTCGTCATCAGGCTGACCAGTATCCGATCTCGCACTTGGCAATATTAATCCCAGCTGGGCCCAGTGCTTCTTGTGCAAGATACGAATAGATACGTACGAAAATGGGCTTCTACGCCTTCATGGACGCTCTCCTGACTGTATGTATATCCACACGTCTGATGCATACACTGGGAATGCTGTCCGAAAGCTTCGGGCTGGCCAAGATCCAGAATCTTTTCAGTGGAAAAAGTGATTCGCCACTATTGCCTCCTCCGCGGCCCGCCATTCTCCGCTGTGGACGTGAAACAGGATCGCAGTTACAGCACCTAAGCACCGACACGGACAAGGAGCTGACGTACAAGGAGCTCAGCTGCTGGAGCCGGGCACGCGTAGCATATATCAAAATGAAAAACAAACCAACAAGAACACGCAGACCCCGAAGGAAATTGGCCTCAGCACTCCGAAGAGCGGGGGAGGAGGGGCAGCCACCTAGGGCCGCCCCAGCCACTACAACAGCAGAGCAAACCGAAGCAGCAGCGCCGGGAGGTGACACAGAGGCACCTGTTATGAAACCAAGGTCGTTGACCACTGAGACATGTAGCGCTAACATAACAGCACCAGCTCACGAGCACACACAAAATAACACGCAGGAGGCAGCAGGTGATACCGAGACATAGGAGGAAGAGACAGGAGAGCCATAACAGGGCCGGGAGCATGGGGGGGGGAGGGGGGCAGCAGGGGCAGCAGGCGGGCAAGCACGCTTACGGCCAACAACAGAAGGGCAGGAAATGGTGGCAGGGCACAGCCACGCACAGACGAGCACGGAAGTATTAGCAGCAAGCTCATCCACCTGCCACAACAGGGGTACTCCCATCAAGGGGGGGGGGGGGGGCAACGAAAACTTCCAGGGCCAGGCAGAGATTGCAGCGCAGCCATCGATGTGGGATTGACAGCCAGGTGGGAGAGCCAGGACAGCAGGGAGGTGACAGAGGAAACTGCGGTGCAGTAGGCTCCCTAAGCGGGAGGGAGGGCAGGAGAGACGACCACCAAGCAAGGCAGGCAAGGCCCGGCCCCGGCACTGTCGATCAAGTTGCAGAACAACATGGCTGTGTACAAGCCTCAACCATCTGCCCGAAAGCAATGTCAGCTCAACCCCAGAGAGATATTCTTCTGATCAGAACAGTGAGGACCTGCATCGGGGCAGGGCAATGCAGCATCACCAAAGAAATCGAGCACTGCTTAAGGCAGCGAGGGGCATGGCAACATCAGCAGGCTGCCTGCAGCAGGCAGCGCGGTGCAACGAAAGGAAGAGGTGTGGCCTGCGGAGTCGAGATGAGAGAAAACTGAAGGAAACATGCTCAATGCTGGCAGTACAGCAGAAGAACCCACGGCAGGCAGGCAGGCAGAGCGACAGGGGGGGGGGGGGGCGAGAGGGAAGGGAGTGCCTGAGCTCGAGGGACAGCCAAGGAGGAGAGGTGCTGTGACCAGCGTACACGAAGAACCCTATCAGTGATAGTAGTGTTTCAGGGACGGCCGGGGGCGCCAGAGCACAGTCAGGATATGTGGCACCCACTAGTGCATCAGGAAAGGGCAAACACAATGGGGCGGTGACATAAAAAGAGAGGGCGGCAAGGGCAAGCAGCAGACGGGCTGCACAGGCGCCGCAGGGCACAGCCGGCTGGCAGAAGTGGAACAGTGCAGCAGTGCGAAAGAAGAAGTGCAGCAGTGCACATGACTGCAAGTTTGTGGTGAATGGGATCTGCAGCCATAGCACATGAAGGCGCGGAGGAGGCTCGGTGCTTGCCAGCCCGCTGTGCAGAGGCCATCACCCTCAAATCGTGCAGCTATGACCGTTGTGCCCCCGTGAGCGACGTGGCAGATGTGGCAGCTCCTCAGCGGCCCAAGACCCGGCCCAGCCTTGCCGCGCTGGAGGCCGTGCTTTTCAGTCCCTGCGCGATTGTTGTATCCGACAGAAGAAAAGTAGACTCCCATCAATTTCAGGAGCATTTCTATGCAAACATATCATATACCTGGCTGAACAAAGGAAACAGGAAATCATGTACTGGAGGAACTGAACATGGATGCCCACACGTTTTCACAGCCCTCAACGACACTGTGGGTGAAGGCAGTCCCCTGTCAGCTGCTGCCCTGGACAGGGCCCTGGCCCGATCATTCATGGGCAGCCCGATTTTCTTGACGTGTGGCTTGTGGGCACGCATGATTATGAATCTACAGATATGCGGCCTTTTGCATGCTCGCACTCTGCAACAGCACTCACAACCTCTGCTCGAGATCTAGGTTCTTAACTCAATTGGTATCGTTTCACCATGTTTCCCTGAAAAGCTTTGCAATTTTCGGTATGTGCTCTCTGAATCAGCCTGCCACTCCTGATGAGGGGTGCATGGTGGCGAAGTGTGGGAGGGTGAGCGCGAATGCGGTGTGGTGGCCGGCCTATACGTTCCTTGTTCTTGTGGGCGCAAGATCAGCATAAAAAAAGGAGGAAACAGTACATGCATGTGAAGCTCGACATATTGGCATCCAATGTCCATGCCAGCCATTTCTGACAGCGTTGAGGCTGTGCCGGTGAGCTTGCAGGCAGAGTCAGCTCTCAAAAGAAATTCCTGCAGGTACTTGCCTCCAGTAGAGCAGCCATGGCACCACACCCGAGTTACATTCTTTCTGTGATCTGCAATTCAGTGCTTGTGCGAGCTCGCTAAGCTACACCAACACAGCGAAAAATGAAATCATAGCAGCAGCACGCTACATTTGCGGAGACAATGGCCTCTTGGCCACCGCACTCACACAGTGTCCTAGCCACAGCTCTAGCAGCCAGCCAGCCGTGCGGCACAGGCAAGGAGCTCTCCATTCGGCGGCAGGGCGAGTGTTGTGCGGGGCATGCATGCAGCCCACGTGGTAGCTGTGACGGTGCTTTCCTGCTCCGGCAGGTATGCGTGCATGCACACCTTGCCAACCTGGAGCTTATTGCCTGTAAAATGCTAGTACACAACCCTGGGATAGCACAGGATAAATATTTTTTCGGGAGGAAGAAGCTGCGAGGAAAGCACTGCAAGCGTGTGCGGCCTGCTTTGCACCTCCAGGCGCTGCTGAGTGTCCCTTCCTGGCGCACATTTTGCACCAACACGTCCTCAACAATGCCAGCGCACAGAAAAAAGTTTGGCGTTCTCATCCACGGACGAGCGCCATGTCCAACTCAACAAAAAGAATTATGCCTCGTTCACCTGCTCCCTGGGTGAGCACCGGCAGAGCGTTGCTGCAGCCCTGCACTGCCCCTGTATACATTGAAGCATGGAAGGAGCCTGTGACGTGTTCCCAACGGCAAGAGCGGGAGCCTGAAGTGCGCCCACGGGCCACAGTATGGGGTGCGCTGGCAGCCAGGCTGCCTGTCACAAAATATCGTTCCATCAGAACAAGGGCCACAAACAGAGGCACGCACTGCGGAGCAGCACTGCTGCGCAGTTGTGCAGGCTGCATAGGGCCTGGGGCTTGGAAGCCATCGGGGGCATCGCAGCGCAGGGCGCCTGCAAGAGCAGCACCCAACTCCAAGACCACTGCACTGTCTAGAACAGCAGCTTGGAGGGCCAGCAGGAGGGTCATGCTGTGAAGCCCACAGCGGTAGCAGTGAGCGGTGGTGGCAGCGGCGGTGGGGAGGCGCTGCAGCGGCGTGCGCTGCTGCGTGCTTAAGCTGCGGTACGGTGGGCGGCAGCTTTCCGGGGGAAGCCTTCATCATCTGCAGCAGCGGTGCAGTCGTAATCGGTAATGGGGTGAGTGGTGGAAAGCGCTAGAACGACGTGCGAAGTCCCCTGGCATGTGACCATGTGTTGACACAAAGGCCCTGGCAAAGCAGTGAATGAGTACGTCGCGTTGTCGGGCCCACGAGGGATGTTGAATAGAATGTACACACTCGTTTGACGTTGACAACGGCTCAGATGTGTCAGACTGTCACCGTTGCAGGGCTTCCCAAGACCGGAATCGTTAGCAACTGATATGAGCTTCGGATCGCTGTGGCCCGTCAGTTGTCACGCCCGATTACATCCGCTGACTTTCAGGCAATGCGAGGCTGTGCAATGTTACAGGCACGCTGTCCATGACTGCACTCTTCGCATATCACTCTGGCTCGTTTGAGGAGCGCTTGTGACGCCGACGCGCGCAACGAAGAGGGGCGACTCCTCGACAACACCAAACAACAAAAGCAGAGATCGAGAAACTACATACATTAGGAAGCTACATACAGTAAGCCACCAGCAGAATGAATTCGGCGAGCTTGGCATCCCGCAGGTGAGTGCCTGTGTGGGCAGATCTATTGGATCCGGTGAGGCCACCGAGACACTCGAACGCAATCTTGCGCACGCCACATTTCAATACACTATTAATCGTTACTAGGCAACTGCAGGACAAAACCCCCAACATCAAACTGGGAAGTTCGAAAACTCTAATCGGTCAATATCAAGTGGTGGGACAAGGACATACATCCAGAAGCCACATGATACAGAGAACGCCGAACAATGTTGCACGGACGCACAGGGGCCCTTGTAACAGGGACTGCATCGTCAGCAACATCACCGGTCAGGAGGATATGCGCGGCAATGACGAGTACGCCGCAACCACGCAGGGGACATGGGGATAGGTCGCCGTGCATTAATGATTATATCTCACAGACCGATCTGCAGAGCTCGTGAAACACAAGGCCTGTGACTGGAGCGCACAGAGAGCAGGCAGGCAGGCAGGCAGGTGCGCACCGTCCTCCACGCTGCTGCTGCCGAAACAGCACAGGAACGCCCCACCATTAGAAGTCTTGCGACGCGGCTGGGGTCTATGCGACAGCTCGTAGCCTTGCTGCCCGACAAGCGGGGCGTCCGTTGGCGCGACATGCGGTTGCGCATGCTCGCCGACGCGGGCGTCGCTGTGCACGTCACCATCACCGCCGTTCTCTTCCTTCGCTGAGTCACCGGCGTGCGCGCCATGAGAAGGAGCCTCCTCCGCTGGCAGCTTGTCGGCCACCTGCAAGAACAGATGCAACGCTTGTGTCGAAGGACGCAGGTGTGGGCGGCCACATCCACAGCTACCTCTATGGCAATGGCCTGTTGTGGGCGTGGGTGGTTATTGCACAAGCAGTTATCCACCCCTTCTCGGGGGGTGCTCAGGCAGAAGCCGACGATTTCCCCCACTGAACTGCGTTTCTGTGTAGTACATTTTAATTTCCTGGTCACACGTTCTAATTCATGGCCACTTTCATGCCCACGTTCTACTTCATGTCCTTGTGGATGTCACTTAATGGTACACAGACATGTTTGTGTGCCAGTGGTGGCAGGCCACCAAATCAAAAGACACAAGGGCAAAAGAGCAGGGGGCAAGCCAGCAGGCAGCGCATGGCATGGCATGGAAAGCGTGGTGGCAGCATGCACCAGGCTTTGTAGCCTGGCCACGAAAGCACATGGCTCCGCGAGCATGTGATGACTACACTCAACATGAGTAAGCTGCTAGCGATTCAGGCGTAGCAGAGCTGCAGCAGAGCACAGGCCAGGCTGAATGGACGTGCGGGTGCCAGGCCCATGTATGAACTTCCATGTACAGTTCTGGCTGCAATGCTAACAAAGGGCAGCTAGTTGTGAAAAGGGGGGGTGATGGGGGCAGAGTCGCACGATGTCAGAGGGCATGGCAGCCACAGGAGGGTCCAGTTCAACAGCTACGGGCATCAGCAGAGCCTCCATGGGAACGATGATGTTGCCCGCCTCCTCCGGCTTCAGGCCGTTTCGCGCTTTGGCTTCGTTGCGTATAATTACGGATTCTGCGGCGGTCTCTTTTCCGTTCTCCACATGCATGAGCGCTCCGAAGTCTGGAACTGACAGCATCACCTCTCGTTTTGGATGCGCTGCCTCGGGCTGATCGGGCACGTAGGGTTCGGTGGCTGCGCTGTGTGCCGCGCTCGAGGCGGAGGTGGGTCGAGGCTGACGGGAGTCTTGATGCCGCTGGTGGGGGTTATGGCTGGGGGGGGGCTGCGATGGCGCCCCCAGCACCACTTGGGAGAACTGGACTTCAGGCTCCACAGGCTCGGGGGTAGCGGGGGGGCTGGGAGCTGATGAGGGGGCCCTGGATGAGGCGCTGGTCGGGGGGGGCGGCTGACTGTGATTTTGCCGTGAAGCTTCGCTGTTCGTGGCTACAGGGGGTTCTTGTGGCGACGCCACAGGGCCTGTCCCTTCAGAGGGGTCTCCGGTTTTGTTCTTGGATCTGGGCCCTTGCATCTTCGCCATCAGCTGCTCCATTGACTGGGACACTTTCTCAAGGCCCTCGCTGTTTCCTGCTGTCTCGGAGGGCTTGTCCGCACTGTCAGTTCCAGCTGTAACGGCATACGCCGCAGCATTTGCAGCAATGACGCCAGAGTGGCTACTGGTGTCCACGTGCGCGGCCGAGGCCGTGCTTCCAGTGCGGGGCTTTGCTCCTGAGGTGCGTGCGCTGCCCAGGCTATTCTGCCGCCGCTGCTGCGCTGGCTCCCCGTGTCTACCAGGGCCCCCCGCCTGCTGCTGTGCGGCCTGGTTGTGGAGGCCGTGTGCGGGTGCAGGATGCAGCCCCCAGCCCATCGGAGCCCCCGGAATCTGCGGCCCATACATTTGGATGGGGGAAACACCAACACCAGGAGCCCCCACCGGAACTCCCATCCCTTCCTGCATACCCATTCCAGCGGTGCCTCCTCCTCCCATAGTTGCGCTTTTTCGGTGGGTGGGCTTGCCATCAAGCCCCGTGCCCGCTTGCCCGGATGACACAGCACCCGAGGTGTTTGCGCCTCTGGAGCCGGGGACTTTTCCGCCAGTGCTCCTGCTGCTGGGGGGGGCTCTGCCGGTGGTGTTTCTAGCACTAGTTGAGCCCGCTGTTGCAAGTTTGCTGTTTTTGCTTGCGAGCTTGTTCCCAGTTTCGGTGGGTTTCCTAGCGGACTTCGGCGCAGACTTCGGCACAGACTCAGCGTCGGTCCCGGCGCCAACGACGACGCGCCCCGCGGTGGTGCGGCTGCTGACGTCCCCCCGAGCAGAGTTCAGCTTGGATGCACCAGTGCTTCGCTTCCTGCTGAGAACGCTAGGGCCCCCGCTGGGGCTGTCAAGCATGTCGCTGCGTGCGCTCTTTGGGGCTTTTGCGGTGCCGCGCGCCGTCTTGTTGCCCCTGGCAGTCTTGTTGCCCCGGGCTGCTGTTGCCCCGTTAGCCCCCCCTGCTATAGAGCCTGCTGCTGCCTGCTTGTGTCGCTGCTGCTGCTGTTGCTGCTGTTGTTGGTGGTGCTGCTGCTGCTGTTGCTGATGTTGTTGTTGAATTGCGAGTGCCTGAGGGCTCCAACCGAACGTGGTCGGCATCATGTGGGCTGGCATGCCGTTGGGCAAGTACATCATGCCGCCCTGCTGCATGTATGCACCCTGTGGATGCATCATGTTGGGCTGCATCGGCATCCCGCCCGGCGGTCCTTGCATGTGCATCGGTTGCTGCATGTGCTGCTGTTGCTGCTGCTGCTGCTGGGGAGCAGGTGCTGCAGTGGCCGGCTGTGGAGATGCAGAGGCCTGCCTGTGCCGGTCTGGGTCGCCACGTGCCGTCTTCAGGCTTGTCACCTTGCCTGTACCTCTCGAGTTGTTGTCTGCATGTGTATGTGGGTCACGCTCAGGTGGCGCCCACACCTTACCTCAGGAGTAGCTTGTGTTAACACTAAATCAGTGTGTCGCAGGTATGTGCCTCTGTTTATTGAGATGTACCAACGCACGCCTCCATGTTATGTGCCAGGTCAGAACGACATACCGCGGTGGTCCATGCGATCGCATGCAAGAGTTTCATGCATGCTGAGTCTACCTATCTGGGGTCGTGCCTATAATCTAGCAGTTACTGTTTCGTGAGCAGCTCTGCCAATTAACTGGCCTTCCTGCAACCTTGCTCTGTCAGAGGTCTTTACAGGACCCATCTGAAGCTTCAGACGAAACCAAAACATGCTGGCACTAGACCACAGCGTGAACAATGCGTACACGCGTACCTTCCATACAACGCGAGCGCGCAAATTGTGTTTTGATTTCTCTTCATGCTCACGCACGGACTTGGTGGCATAACAGATGTGCTGATGCATGGGGAACAAACCTCATACTTCTGATAATCAGTTCAGCAGAGGCATAGCATAGCACGTGCAATTAGCATTCATCCTCACCTGCGGAAGTCTTGTTAGCAGCGGCAGCGGCAGGTGCACGCTTGCTTGCCGGGATTGACTTTGGGGCAGCAACCCGAAGCCAGTTTTGAGCGAGAGCATCGTCCGCAGCGTCAGGAGGGGGCGGCTGTGCTTTCGGAGCAGAGGAAAGAATTGTTTGGAGACCTGGATTGTACAGGGAAACTGGCGGGGGAGGAAGGAAGTCGTCATCGTCATCGTGGCAATTTGCTTCTTCCGCGCTTACTTTGGGCACGTTGCCGACGCTGTTTCCCAGGTCGGAGCTTGTATGACTGATGTTGCTAAACATTTTCTGTGCCTCGGCGAGCATGTTGGTGAATTCGCCAGTGGCTGCACCCTCTGCCGTAGACGCTTTGCTGAGTCCCTGATCATCATTCCCTGGACGACACACTGATGCTTTCTGTAACCTTTTGCTTACCCTACAAAGGGGCACATCACTGCGTTGTAGTACCAATTAGAGATACATGAAAAATATACATGTGTATGTATACATCAAAGTTCGCATTGGTTTGTGAACAGAACACATCACCCACACACGAAACTCACGCATTGAATGCAAGCGCTTTCATAGTCATTGTTACGGGCGTCGCTTGTAAGGTTGGAGCTACAGATTGGCTGCTAGGCGTATCCACAACACTTGTTGCTAATTTGCAATATTTTGAAAGTACGTGCGCAGCATATGTGCCATTCCTCTGCGAAGCTGCGCTGGAGTCAATATATTGGGTGCTATTTAAATCGGTTCTCATCACCGTGTGGATACACACAGTACTTTTGCGGAACAGCAAGCATTTTCCGCATGTGAACTCTGGAGAAGACGCCTTACCAAACGCAACTCGACAATTGAGCTCCGAACACGACACTCAAAAACGTTTTCTAGCTGGTAGGCGTCGCATCTAATTTCGGTTATGCGCGTTCGCGCAGTAAAATGCGCACGAAAGTGCCACATGTGGCCTTCGCTCTGATAACGCACCTGCCAACCTGGGATCATCCTCAGCTGTCGACAAAGCTGTATCGGCTGCAATGGCTGCCATCATTTATCCATGGCTCCACAGGAAAGCTCACTGCTCAGGTCGCAACCCGCGCGACCTGTTAGATCCAGCGTGCAGGCACCTATCAACGTATCCGAAATTACGGATGAACTAACGCGCTGCTCATGCACGCCTCGGGTAGAGGCATGTCATCATGATGCTGTGGCTCGCATCCTACTCGTTAGCTAGCACGTTGATGTAATGTCGTGACTAGTGGCGTGCTCCCCATGCAGCTTAACCGACACACAAAGAACAAAAGGGAACCAAAGTATAGGCGATGCGTGAAGCGTGGGCGTATTTCGACAGTCCGTGCTAGGTGCGTTATGTTACGCATTAGGCACTTGCCTCTCTGGCCCCAACACGACTGTACACGCATGCACCATCACCGGAGACTCTTCAAATAGCATGCAAACCCCGTTTGTACATCACACTGCACGTTCGTCCGTGCAATCTCTGGCGCAGCGACTGCTGCTGCCTGAAGATATAATTGAACATTTTTCCAATTCCATGCATATTGCAAACTGACACGTGTGCACTATTTCCTGTTGTTTCGCCACACAAAGTGTGCCGCAAGCATACTTCCGCGCCTCACTTGCTGTTAGAAAGAGAGATTACAACGACAGGATTGGACAACCCGAATCAGCAGGTTATACTAGTGTGAATACAGCAAATTCATAGAGCTCTGTAAATATTTTTGCTTGGTCAACAGCTGCACATTCAGCATGCCTGCATTGGATACTTCAGCGACTCTTAACAGCCACTTTGCAGCCCAATCACAAAAAAATTTACACAACATGAGCAGCCTACGAGACTCAAGCCTATCCACATGAACGCGCAGAGGGCACGAACTCTTGCTTGCACCCACACATTCACAGATCAATCTCAGAAAGCGCAATCATCGAACAAACCAGTACTCCAAAAGGGTGAATTTGAGGGCCAGCAACACCAAATGCATCAGTGCTACAGAAACCGAGGACCAAATCTCAAATGCGCACAAGGCCACGTCATGTGCTGGTGTCACAGGCGCACCCAAGTTGTCTCGTGCACAGCAAGAGAGGAGACATCGACAAGTGCCCGGCCTGGCTACATCATGCCAAACGGAACTCACACACAACCCATATGATCTTAAGCGAGGTAGCTTCCCAACTAGTCTCCAAAGTTGACCCAACTAGCTCTCAGCATCGCCTGATGTAACTACCTGATCCAGTATTCTACACTCTCACCTAGAACGTTCCAAAGGTTGCATGCTCGCACCGCAGCCACCCATGACACATGCAGCTCTTCTAACTGTTCCGGTGGTGCATGGATGCTACAAAATATCATCGCAGGAACATGGTCAGACGTATCAGCCTTGCAGCAAGGCCACGCATCTTGTCCGTTCCTGTGGCACTGGCAGCGAGAGTACCTGAGCAGCGGCAACAGATCAGACGCATGCGCCAGATGCATGATGGGCCCCTACCGAAAAACCCGGCACCAGCCATGAAGGTGCACTGCCAGTCACACAACTCGCGTACCCGTTAGCGGGGGGCTTGGCGGGGGGGGGGGGGTTATGTCGCGGCAGAGAGGAGAACGTCCTGGAAGTCCAGAAGAGACTCGCTCACAAGGCCACGATCAGAGGCGGTGGCGGCGGCCCCGTACATCTTTGCCTTTGCCGCAGGAGCGGAGGAGGTGCGCAGTTCTCCGCAGGCCTCCAGGAAGTGGGACTTCATGACGTCCATGCCGTTCACGTGCTGCTGGGTGAAGCAGAAGTGCAGCCCTGGGGGTTTGATTAGGGATGCGTAGGTCCATCCCTTCTTCTCTAGCAGCACTTGAAGCTGCACAAGTGAAGTGGGGGAATTTTTTTGTGTAAATTGCGTAGTTGCATGTGGATATTTCGCATCTTGCCTATTTACTGCTCTTCCGGTTCAAAAAAGCACTGAACTGCACAAGGCCCCACACACTGGCATGAACTTGAGAGCCTTGGAAGCATGCATTCTGACAGCTTGGCTTCCGCGGCTACTATCGCAGCTTGGCCCAGAGCAGTAGAGCAGACTTCCGCGATGGTGTTGTTCCAACCTTCCAGCGGAGCGGAGGCGTGTTTCCCTCGTACTTTCTGGCTATGTGTGTTCTGGCCCACTACGCGGGGTTCGGCTCGTTGTAAGAGGCATGAAGGACACAACACGTACATTGCCGGTACTGCCTAGTGATGATAGCCACAGTGCATGACACGTCGTGCTGCATATAGAGATGGGGTGGAGGCCCCCCACCCACATACCATCTCCAGATCTGCTTAATGCTTAAGAAAATACAGTGTTAAGCTCATTAATGAGGGTACACCAGTTCACACATGCACATGTAGCGCCCCCCTATTCAGTCAGCCACAAGAAGCCACTGCTATGGTGGTGGTGGACAATGTCTGGCGCCCCTCGCCTGGCGCAGGATGGTTGCGATGCTGACAGCATCCACGTGGTGAAGACACACGGCCAGAGGCAAACACTGCTACGCGCAGACGCCAGCAGGCACAGCACCACACATCAGGCCGCTGCATATACTCCAATGCGAACAGGCAGTTAACAGGCAAGCACTCAAACCAGATAGATGCACCATTCATCACAAACGAGCACTTCACTCTGATTCCCCAACAGAGTCACCGTCAAAGTCACTCCAGCAGCACAACACACACTGGAAAGATCAACCAATGACCGAGAGAAAACAGTTGTTCGGGAGCATGCGAGGGGGAAGGGCTTCACCTGGTACACATCAAAAGAGCGCTTGAGGGACTTGAAGGCCACCACTGTCATCATCGGGGAGCCCATGATCTGCAGCTCCGGCACGGTGCGCACGCACGCTGCGAAGTCCTCTGCAGCTTCAAGCATGGCTTTGGTGATGTCGCAGTAGCCATGCATGCCGACGTGCCGCATCGCCGCCCACGCTGTGGCCACAAGGCCTCCACTCCTGCACACCTCATGTGCGGTGACGCTGCTGATGGAATCACTGCGGATATAACCTCTAAAGCACTGTGATAACGGTGGTGTCCATCATGAAGCACATTCCGATGCCGTGACTCATACCACATTCACAGCGCCCATCTTCGTGCATTCTCTATACGAAGTGAGGCTGCGCAAAGATGGAGGCCAGAAGATCACCGCATTGCATTCACGGAAAATGTGCCATGTACGATATAATCAAAAGCCGATGTAAAAAACAGCCCTTCGAATGCGCAGCCCTTCGCATGCCATGGGAGCAGAAACCGCTGCTGTTCTAATACTTAATGATAATAATAATAATAATAAACAAGATAGCAACTGAAAGCCCAGAGAACCCCTGATTCAACGGGCCTTGCTCTCATGGAAGTACAGAACCTAATCGACACTGACGATCCATCACATACTGCGCTGGACGACGGCTGCGGTACACAGACGCTGCAGTGCAGCCCCTCATGCATGCAGAACTCGAGAAGCATCCAGTCCCACACATCCCCTCACAGCACATCTACGCGGTGCCGTGTTCAGAGCTCTCCAAGCCAGTCGCTGGCTGTCGCGCTGCTCAAAACTCACTCTCACAGTACGAAGAAGACAGAAAGTCTGATGTGACGACATCAGGGAGGTGACAGGCACGAAAGAAGCAACACAACAGCAGGGCGAGCAGTAAGAAGCAGCAGACCTGCTGCCGGACAGGCCCGGAGACACATACAGCCCCCCCGACCACTCCGTAACTGGTGTGAACTGAGCGCGACGCAGCGCCTTGTTGCGGTACAGCACCACACTTGTGCCCTTGTGTGCGAGGCCATACTTGTGCGTGTCTGCAGACATGGAGGTCACGCCAGGCTGTGAGAAATCAAAGGGAGGGACCTCGTAGCGCAGGTGCCGCATGAACGGCAGCACAAAGCCGCCCAAGCACGCATCCACATGCATGCAGATGCGGCAGCGAGCCGCGAGGTTCGCGATGCCCGCGATGTCGTCGATGATGCCGTGGGGGTACGAGGGCGCGGAGGCGACAACAACTGCGGTGCGCGAGTTGACTTTAGAAATGACGTTGGCGGGGGTGAGCTGAAGAGTCTTCTTATTCACTGGGACCACGACCAGCCTGCATGTGCATCGCATTATTGGGCTGCTGCTAGCATGAGACGATGGCGGGCACTCCTGGAAATATTGACAGTGAGGTGTATGCATGTGCGGCATGCACATACATGTGACAGGCAGTGAGCCATACGATGGTACGCGTGGCAGGCACCATATACCGTGCAGCTGAGGTGTTGAAGCTGCCTTAGCGATCTGTTGGTTGTGCATGCAGCGCATCATCACTGATGACAACGACTTCCCTGAGCCAACAGCCCCCCGAAGAGGGTGCGCAGTGATCAATTGTGCACCTGCGCAGCGACACGGTGCAAGGCACACTATACTTTTACTGCAGTGAGCGCGTGTTGGCACACCCACAGCATGATGATGTTGCAACTGTGTGTGTGATTTCTGGTCAACTACGCAGAGCTGACAGGTGATTATGAGCAATCCGACGTGACCAGGATAATAGGTTAGGTCTGATGAATTAGAGAGCCGGGGCAGGAGTGGGCTCTGTATCACAACTGAACGTTCTGGCACACCTTTCTGCGACCTGCAGGAAAAGGCAACGGCGGGCTGGCTGAAAGCGCCGGCCTGGATGGCGAATAAAGAAAGGAGCTAAGCGATTCACAAGCTGCTCACGAACTGCAAGAAGCAGCCAGAGCACACCAATGAAGTGTACTGTGAACACTCAGGTGGAGCAAAACTCACAGCATACTCACGCTAGCATACACAGAGACAAGCCAAGCCAACAAATGTTGGGGATGAAAACATACTTGGCACGGCCCAGCTTTGCAGCCTTCCAGAAGCTTGCATGGGCGGTAGCAGCAATGATGATCTCTGGTTGCGTGATGCCCTTCGTTGCCTTCATGTAGGCGATGCTGGACAGCACGGCTGCGATGTTGCTCTCACTTCCACCGTTGCTCATCGTGCCACACACCTGCACGTCACAGCCTCTGTTGGGCTGCACCGTGCGTGGCTGTACCCACACGAATCACTCCAATCTGTGCGTCATCACCAGTGTTGTACAGCTCGGAATCATGATTCGTTGGGAGTACTGTTCGGGCCTGAAGAGCCGTGACAAGCACCTCTCCCACGCAGTATACGGTGCCATTACGGTCTCTGAGTTGCTTACACATATCTGAGGTCACACTTGTGCTTCTTAAATGACCTGGATCCCTGGCAAAGATCATGTGGCTGCTGAGACCGTGGATGGACTGTGCTTGTCATTGAAGATAGTGCATCATGGGTTGAACTGTATGCTTTGCTATTGCGGGAGAATTGCATGTCCCAGATGCTCTTCTGCAAGCGAAGCCTTAGCTTTTGATTGCTCGTGTAAGAGTACAGGCCCCAAACTGTGGGTAATTTCGCTGCCAGCAGAGAAGTATTTCTCCACTGATTGAAGCAGTATGGTGTCCATTGACTACCCAGAGACACCTCAGTGACACCACACACAGCTCTCAAATCGATCAGCATAAACAGTGTGACTACTTAACCACATCACAAGCCACTGCTGCATGAACTGCGTCACCAATACCACCCCTTCATGCAACATTCGTTTCCACCTCACACATATCCAACATCGATGACTCACTCCACATTAAGCGGCCTTCAGGAGCGGTACGATGCAACATGGTTTTTAGTTCCCTGTATAAGAGTACATGTTGCAATTTTGTTGATGTTGGAACGTGCCAAGCCCGTTCGATTCGTTTCAATCCTGCTTTATAATTAAGAGCAAGTCTGCTTGCTTAACTGCTGAAGTTGCTGCTGTTTTCGCAACAAACAATAACAAAATAAAAGCATAGCTGTTATGCACGCGAATCAAGAGCAAGAGAAAACCCCTGAAGTGTGCTAGGAGGAATGCCAGGGCCGTGAAGAACTCAACATCACGCCTGAACTGCTTGTCAGCAGGTAGAGGAAAAACTGTACCTCACGAACACCTTGGTGTCCACCACCAAGCAGAGATGCAGTCATGGACACCACCTCCGCCTCCATGCGACGAACGCTAGGGAACAGATCCGTGTGGAGAGGGTTGGCCTGGCTGAACATACAGTAGGCGTCATTCAGGAGCTCTCGATGAGCATCTCCTGCCATGTAGATGGTGCCTGAGGCCTTGGACTCTCCATCAGCATACCTGAAGTCATTTCCAGCTCGATCTTCGAGCTCTTGCATCACGCTGTCTGAATCCAGGCCTGCGAGTGGCACCTCCAGCAAGTGTGTGATTTTCTCCACCTCTCTGCTGGCGATCTCGCCTTGAAAGTTTGCAATTACCTGCAACACCGTCCATCTAGATGTGTCTTGCGTCTCTGTATACTCTCCCCACTGAGTGCATCAACCCGGGCCCAATTGAAAACTGAACACAGGTAGGGATACGATAGTACAATCAGAGACGGAAAACACACGAGCTGTATATCATGTGCAGTATAAACATTGTGGGTAGGAGGGGAATCACACTTTGGCTCGTTCTCTTTCAAACATCCCCCGCACACCCGGCAGCGACCGCAGAAAGGCAGCTCTGCGCTGTGATGCAGATTGATCTGAATCTGCGGTAAGCCATGAGTAGATGATGCGGGCAAGCCATCGAACGACGAGGAACAGCATGCCAGCTCCGAAAGCGATTTGAAGACGACTGTAGCCGTTGTACTGCTTTTCGAAACTATCATCGAAGTCTTTCAACACGGGTGATACGTTACGGTCAGACCATGCTATCGCAGGGGCGAGTCCGGTCTGAGCGTGCTTGCCGATCTGATCCAAGTGAGGCTGTACCACTGGGTATAGATGCTCACGCGCGTGGGCGTTGATCGCAGTCACATGTCCAGACAGAAAGAGTTTCGTGGAAGAGAAGATGCGCATCATGAATGACAGGCATATCGCAAAGACTTCGCTAGCGTTAGCGCCTGCTCCGGAAATCAGCTCTGAAACATTTTCTGGCAGATGCGAGTCAAGCTTTGCCATCATATCAGCCCCGACTCTGTTCACTGCAAGCACAGAAATGATTGGACATGCCGGCGGTTGGCAAAACATAATGACATGACTGAACACTTAACACACATCCACATCTACGCACGATCACGACTTGAGAGACACATGAACGCCCTAAAGAACGTTATATGCGCACGAAAGTTTAATCTCTGGTAGATACGCACCGTGCACTGCGAAATCGTTGATGGACTTCGACATCTGCTCCACACTGCGGTCACCTGGACAGAGATAAGAAAGAACGAAAACCTTATGGGAACGGCAGGATTGGAATCAAATTCGTTCTGACGGAGGAATCGCGAGATTCGGCTGTCACCTCCTGCAGCAGCTGTTGCAAAACGGAACAGGAACCGTCAAACGAACGATCCAAAGAGCGGCTTTGTCCTGTTGTACAAATACAGATGAATTATGAACTTGTAGCATTTCAATATGCGATCATGGCCTGACACCCGTGTGAGATGAGAATTAAGCTCGATGAATTTCCGGTTTGTAAAATATACTCATGCCCAGCTTCTCTTGCCAGGCACAACCATGGTTGGCCAGAGACAGGTTCAAAAATGGTCCGTAAACGTGCATCGATACAGACACACCTGCTATATTTGACACGGGGTTGGCACTTTGTGATTTAGTACACTACGTAGGGTACGAGTTGTGTCCCCAAGTTTGAGGCATGTCAACCAATTGACAGCACGAGCCATTGACTTGCTTCACCTGGTGGCTAAACACTCCCACAATTCACTCGCATCCATCAGGTGCAGAAGTTTTTCGAAGCCATGCTGCTCGTTTCTCTGTATTGTGAGCAAAATGTGTGGGACCAGATCAGCAACGACAGCTGGCATTAAAACACTCACATAGAGTTTCGGTCAGTCTGTTTTCGTTTATTCGCATCACAAAAGTTCATACTGCTGTAGCTGATGCTGCAAAGCTTGAGCACAGTACTGGATGCAACCATTGTGTGATATTACACAGAAGTTCCATGTGTAGATGCATGGAACTGTGCACTAATGGCACTTTGACTGCAAGGGCAGTGCAGGCTGCTGTTTCAATCCGGATTGAAGAACACGAATACACAATTTCTTGTGTCTGTCCACGTAATGCTGCTGAATTCTCCCGGCCATAAACCGTTCTAAAGCAAACATGGAAACCGAGCACAAGGACAGCCCAAAAGGCCCTGATGGCAGGCCCCCAACCCCAAACTCTCACTCCAGCAGGGTCCCTGCAGCTCTCCAGGGTGGCCTGTCTGGAGGAAAGCAAGAATTCACACGAAAGAGAGCTCTGCAGAGAATATACCTAGGCGACATGTACACAGAGTAATGCTCCAGAGCCGAGCCCTCAATCAGCAGGTGTTGCGGCTCAAATGTGCCCTGCACACAGAGCTGTATAAGATCATATATTGTTTGCAAACGGCGCAACATATCACACTTAGCACTGTGCAACCATGGCAGATGGAGCACTGTTAACACAGAATACGTACCGCAGTCACAATAGCAGTAACAGCAACTCCAAGGATAGCTCCAACCAACACGTCTGATAGGTAGTGTCTGCCAAGCAGAACTCTAGATGTTGAGGTAGCTATGCCCCACAGCACCATCATCACTACGATGAAGAAAGGCATGAAATCCTTGCACACGCAGAATAGGCCCGCCACAAGTATACTCCTGGAAGCATGACCGCTAGGGAACGAGTACTGATCTGCAACTACGTGCGCTTTATAGTGACGCTCTGCATAATGAGGTCTGGCTCTGCGTACGAGGAGCTTGCAGCCTCCCACGGCGACAAGGTCAAGCACCATAGCAAACTCAAGATTGATTGCGCATATTTTTATGTTCCAGGGAACACTGGGCCATAGCGCGATGACCAGAACCATGCAAAACCATAGCACCCCATGCCCGCTGAGCTCAAGTCCTTCCAACAGCCACAATGGAATCCGCTTCCCTACCTTGCTATACAGCTGATGAGACACATGAGCATCGAGCTTGATGAAAGGGGATGTTGCGCGTGGTGTGGTGAGATTATTGTCAGAGGTGGGACGCAAGCTCAAGTTGGGCACAGGTACTTCTTGTGAAGGCATTGTAGGCCGCGGAGGCAACAGAGGTGGCGCTCTACTCAGGAACTCTACATGATACCACTTCATTGTGCCTCACTGGCCGCGATTCAGGAGGCAACAGAGCTATTCTGGAAGAAAACAGTGGCTCGCATTGCAGAGCTTCACGGCGGTGCCTCGATATTAGTCGCTGTAACAGCGCAGTCAGTGATCATGACAGATTGAGTAAGGCCTGTTCCTTGGCACGGCTAGAAAGGCCAGCTGCGAACTCTTTCGACAGTGTGAACATAAATTGGGCCGAAAAATGAATTTTCCACAGCAACCTTCTGTTACAAACCTGAAAGGTAGTAAATAGGCATGAACCCAAATAGCCAAAATCAACTAACACAAAACATCCACCACTTC
>JAUMHD010027403.1:0-34199 GCA_032359135.1 Ulvella scutata
CAATCGCACCACCTTGTCTGCTGCAGAGTCAGCCTGAGACTTCACAAACTCCACGTCACCCAGCGGGCACCCCGCAGACACAAATCCCTTGTCAGCATGCTTCATGCTCAGGCTCTGAGCAAGAAGCGTCACAGCTGCGGGGTCACCAGCAGACCATACTTCACATTTCTCATTCGCAACTCCATGTAGTTGAATAATTATGTCATATTCCTTTCTGTCACAGTCTTCACATGAAACTGGGTACTGGCTGTCGCGGATGTGTGTGTAAAGTAACTTTCGCGGATGTGAGCGTTCACAGGACAGCAGCATATCGTCCAGAACCACACTTCGAGACATAGAAAGTCCTCTAAGTTTCGACAATATGAGCTATTTTGCAAGGCGCTCGCGTGGAATAGTGTGGTGTGCTAGGAGCGTATCCGTGCGCACCCAAAAGTACCACGTACGCGCAGCAGTGACCTAATTGAAGCCTGAAAACGACACGAAACACTATAACATGTACATACTGATGTTCAAGCAACAGCAGAAGCGCGATCTGTGAAGGTTTCTAGGTATCATCTTGCCACCCACGAAGCTGACACGTTACCCTTCAAACATAACGTCCCGAAACACACAGCGCCGAGCCGAAACACTTCAATGTAATGATATGTGCCTAAGTTTGTAATTAGCGGGCGTGGAGTGACGGGGTACGGCAGAAACGGCAAAACGGAAGGAATAATCTTATATATTCATAGATCAGCATGTCTAGAAAGTATTTTGCTTCTGATTTATACCAACATGATTCGTGTGTGCGATTTATCCTCACGTTTACTAAATTGCATGAAGTTGACCTATCATTTAGGTGATTTCCTGTTAGCATCTGAAGCCAAAATTCATGCAGAGCAGTCCCTGTGGATCTAATCACACACATGATCGGTCACAAGCACTAATGCTATGTTGTAAAAGAGGTGTGAAGGAGAATATAGGAAACAGAAATGTGCGCAGGCAGCTGTGTGGTTGTTTCTGCTTTGCTTGGCCCCAAAATGTACCGAATACCGGTATTTGCTCTGAAATGTACCATCAGACCAGCCTTACTGATGACGAATGCACTCGCGAGTATGTGATGCGATGTGTTCGTATCAAACACCTCGGATGGCACTTGTATATTCTCCACTCTCAATATTGTTGCCAGCCTGTTGGCCAATTTTTGCAAGAAGTAGTGATTTCTGGCTGACCACATAAAGATTCATAAAGATTCATTTCTTTTTCGTCGGCACATACTAACATGTTTTCGATAACGATACCCCTGCAGTGCCTGCTTGTTAACTCTGCTGGCTGTACACGAACAGCAGTGACAACAGACTAACGCTAATCTTTTCACGATGCGCCTAAACACACATGAATATGCTCATAATAGTTTTGCAGTGCTTTGGCAGTGCGATGCGTGATGCTTTTTTCCGATCCAAAGGTCATGAGTAAGGCTGGCCTGTACCGGTATAATACCGGTATAATTCAAGAATGCGAAAATTTGCGGTATATTACAGTACACTCTCAATATGTCGCACGGTATAATATTCGGTATAATGAGATGTCCTTCATTCCTCACTTTACTCTTTATACCGTTCGTGGCAGCCTGAATTAAGAACAAATGACACAAGCACATGGGCGAAAGAGAGGACGGCAAGGGCTTGTTGTCTTGTCCAAACAAAGCTAGGCCCAATGGCGGACTCTGACCATACCCAGCATGATGTTGCTGTTGTTGCATGTCTTTCCGGTGCCAGTCTGCCAGTTTCTGTTAAGTTCAATAATCGAAAGCAAAAATCGAAAGCAATCCTGGAAACTAGCTCGTGCTACATTTGACCGTCTCAAGTCCGACAAGAAGAAGGCCGCCACTTGGGGCCAGACTTACATCAAAGATTCACACACAAATTGCTTCTGTGAGGAAGAGGAAAGGTGGATGGAAAAGGTGGATGTCAGAGCAGAATCCTGAGTTGACTGCTGTTGTAGTTCGAGTCATGAGCGTGCATCCCACCTCTTGTTCAACAGAGAGTAACTGAGGCATGTGGGGTAGAATGTACACTTCTTTTCCGTAATACATTGGAGCTCGAGCGTGCGAAGAAGTTGATTACGTTCTGCTTCAACCAGTTCTCAAAGTCTGCTAGCACTTCTGATTTTGCCCTGAACCTTGCTATCTTAGAGGGTGATATTGGGTGATATTGATGGATAGTGTTCCTGGTGTAACTGACGTGATGCGCTGACGTCCATGCATTTGCCATGTGCATGCAGGTCTCACTTATGTTCAATAGAGCACCAGTCACAGTATGAATTGAATCAAATGCAACAAAGCACATTGCAATCTTCCTTTTCTCATTAGCTATCTGGTGATACCTTTGTTGCTGTCATCAGATGGTTATACAATTTCCGGGAATTCAATATGTCTATGTCATCATTAAGGCATTCAGAACAGAGCAGGATCTGCAAAATGCACTCAACTTCTCCATTACGAGCCCAAACCCATCATTTCTTTTTCATACAGACACAACATAAATAGAGCTTCCTCATGATGCCTAGTTTGTCGCGATAGGTTCTGCCAGTGGCCCTCCACCGAACATTGTTCATTCTTGCACCCGGTATAATTGAAATGTGAACCCGGTATAATCTACCTTGTACCGATATACTGGTATATTATACCGGTGTACTGAGTCCCACTATACTGCACAAGAACAGCCTTAGTCATGAGGTCAGAGGTGGTCGTTATGCATTCTTTCGAGCTGACGTCCAAACTTGTCCACGTTGCTGATGTGGCACATAAGAAATGGAGTTGTCCATCGTTGACATGGCCCTAGGGCTCTGAAGAAGGCTAACGCGATAAGAGTACAAGATGTATTGTATCAGGTGACCCACAGCGCTTCAAAAGCTGGACACTCATGAACTGCAACGTGCTCACATAGGCAACTTGACTCAGTGCTTCAGACTGGCATTTCCAGCATTTTAGCGAAACCATTCTGCATGTCTCTGACAGATGTCACCGATTCAAAGTCCTTGTCTCAGAACTAGCGTTGGACATGTGGCAAGTGCACTGAATCCACCGTCATGCCAGCATGGAATTGCCCCAAATTCTACGAATGGAGATCTTGGGAGAAAGGTATGGCTAGGCAACAGCTGCCAACAAAATGAAGAAATTGAGCACAGAACGGCAACATGGTCAAGGCATTGTCATGCAGCGAACTGTACGCTAATAGAGGTGCAGTGTGCAGGTTGTCTCAAAGCTGGTTACACAGGCACTGCCTGGTGGTCCACATGAAAAAACTCTGCTAGTTATTATGGGAGATCATGGTCAAACCATGAGTGGAGATCATGGAGGTGGTAGTGCAGAAGAAGTCGATACTGCCCTTCTTGCAGTGAACTTAGGCGCAGCCGCGAAGTTGACAGGGCACATCAATGGTGATGACTGCTGTTCTTCACAGGAACTCGGAGATGTTCCTCGGCATCCGACTACGTCTGAGCATCAGATGCTTGAGAGTACCGCAGATGTGATGGGTCAGCTGGACTTTTCAGCCTCTATATCTGCCCTTTTGGGGCTACCCAGCCCGTTTGAGAATGTTGGTGTGTGCTCACCTCGTTCCAGTGCCAAGTTACCCTGGGTATTCTCGGCAGCAGATATGTATGCAGCATTTCATTGAGCGATTGTGGAAAGTGTATCCAGATGATTGCTAAATTACAGCGCAGGCTCAACACTGCATGAATAAAATGATCCGGTGCGTAAGCTTGAGACAGACCTAGAGGGTTGTCGCGGTCACATGCGCGAATCATGTTGTGCTGGCCAGCGTCACTGGCCTCGCAGAGCAGAGCAGTTCTATGTGTTCTTTCTGTACGTGTAGTTCTCTGTATTTTCAATGTATGGTTGAGAAGGTTTTTGCCCGTCAAACATAGAGCTCCAGTGTTACAGAGACGTGTTGAATGAAATTGCATCAATTCCGGATCGACAGCCACAGAGAATTGACTGCTGATATTTCAGGGATCATGTATGGGAACCTTCCTGCACGATGTTGCTCTCCAGTGACAGCATATGTTACACCTGTCGTTGCAAAAGCACCTTCCATCACTATCACTTCTAGTCTCTCTGTGATAGGGACAATACAGCCGAAAGTGTTCCGGAAGAAGTCGCAGCTGCCTGTTTTGTCGGTAAAGTGACGAAAGTCCCATGAATGATAATGCTGTGTCCCAGGGTCCTCGTCGCTAGCGCGACGAACACGAAAAAAAAAAAGATACTTGAATGCTGTCCTTTCAGAGGTTGGGACGACTTTCTATAGCTGAGGAAGCCTGTTAACAAATTCGGCACCTTCTTCGCCGGCTCATCAACAGTGATGTCAACAGGGTCGTCGCTATCAGTCATGACTAACCACAGTGATATCGCATGAAAAACAGGCAGGCATCGACATTGCCAACGGCTAGCACAAAAAAATAAAACGCATGTCATGTCTGCCTGACCATGAACATGACGGAGGTCCTGAAAATGATGGGGCTTGTCTGTCCTGGTAGCCACCACCACGAAGGCCCAAAAAAAGAATATTATTGTATATATATATATATGTTTTTGTGTACTGTCCACCCAATTCTGGCTATCAACCTTTACATTTACTACGGTAGTACGTCACCTTGAAGGTGTACTGTCATGCGTTTGGGTACTACATGATGCATTCACCTAATGTCCTACTATGCATCCTATATCCTTTAGCGATGCATAGACCTCATATAATTCACAGTAGTAGATAATTCACAACACCCTGCCTAACTCTAGCTTTACATTTTCGTGGCGGTATGATCCGGGGGCTGATCTAGTAACCAGAGTGGGGTAGCATGCCTTTTTCCCCACGCTGCATGCTTTATCAGCTGTTGTGATCTGCTGCCACTGCCTTCAGCATCGCTTTTCTAGAAAGCGAGTTGAAAGCAGCATTTTTTTTCTCTGGTTGCAGCGTGACATCTTGTCGGTGCGCCAGTACACCTGCCCTGAGTACATGGCCCAGAACATGGGTGCCTCCTTTCTCACCAACGCCCACCTGGAGTCGTGCAAGGGAGGGCCCTGTATCGGCCATGGCACACATCGACACGACCCAGAATCACACCCCTCCGATAGCGATTGGTCTGAGGCCTCGTCCGGCTGATGGGCCCTGTGGCTTTTTTAAGCAGTGGGATGAGGCTACTTGCTCTGAACTCCTCCCAGTCTGGTGCTTGGACGGCGAGTATGGTGTTGACAAAACTCAGGATAGCATCCAAACCCTCTGGTGTGCCGTGTGCCACTGCCTGGATGTGTTGAAAGGTCCATCCTGTGGGGCCTGGCGCTGAACCTTTCGGTATTCACTTAATCATTGCAGTCAATTGTTCTGTGCTGATCTGCACTGGCACGGTGTCGGGGCTGTGAACAGTGGGCGGCTCACGAACGGGGCGGAGAGCAGTCAGCTTCTGCATCAAGGCACTAGAGGGTTGAGCTAAGTCCAAAGCTTCAAGCGGTCATGTAGCTCTGCTCACGCTACCCTTTTGTAGCTCCTTGTGCACCCTCTTTGCTCTCTTTGCTTCCTGCTGCTGCCTCGTAACCTTCGAAGCGAGTCTTGCTTCACCAAGCTGTCCGATAGCGCTTGATGTAAGAATTGGCATTTAGATTCCTCTGGCTTGAGTCGTTTGAGCTGTGGAGTAGCCTCCTGGACAGCATGAGGAGTTAATGTCCACATTTCCTGTGTTCAGCACCTCCAACACGTGCTGCCGCCTGCCACTGGCCAATAACGTCTACTTGTGATCGACATGTATATGTGATTATTGGGCCGTTTGGGCGGGGTAGGGTGTGTGGGGCGGTGGTGGGGGGTGAGGGGGTGGGCTGATGTCTTTCGCGGGCGTGTGGGGTGTCGGGGCTGTGTGCTGGATGGTGTGGGCGTGTTTGTGGCCTGAATTTTTCGATCTCCGCGACGGATGGATCGTTTTCGCCGAAACCGCGGCCGAGAGTCTTCTAATTAGATGACTTGGGTACAAATGCGAGGAAAGGGAGGTTGGTAGTACGCGCTGTGCGTGGCAATGTGGCTGGCATGTTGGAGTGCTGGAATGTTGGCTTGGAACGTTGAATCGGCACAGACTCACAACAGTTGGAACATTTGTCTGGCTTTTCAACGGTACGCTTTGTGTGGTGTGCGGTGATCGGGGCGCAAAACGGATTCCTGCCAGGCGAACGTGGTCTGTGAATGAGCTTTCTGGTGCCGAAAGGAGCAGAGTGCGCTCCGGTATGCGCGGTACTGCAGGAGCATCCAGGAACGACAGCGCCCGCGGGCCCAGAATAAGAATCTTAGACGACCCTAAGTGTGTAATATTCTTTTTATATCCTCTACTTCGAGAGTCAGTATACAAGCACTTAATTAGAAGAAAAACTGAGACAAAGTTGTATGCACGAGCCAACTCTCGCAGCCGAAGGCTTTCATTTTGAAGGTTGTATATGAGATCGACGTTATTTTCCGGCCGTTCGCCGTGTCGGTTATCGCACCAAAGAACTGTTCAGGCTGTATGTGGGCATGAATGTGGCAGAACATGGACGAACTTAACATATAAAGCGATACGAAGCATCATGACACTATATACTACCTTTGTGAGTTGGCCGTGGCCCTGTTGGTCCGTGCTGTGGCTCACAGGGGCGAGTGGGTTGCCTATATGTGATTATTCCCCTCACTTCTCTTGCAGGCCTCCTGGAACAACTGAGCACGACTACGCCCTCGCGCAAGTAGCTGACATATCTTATATAAGTACTATATAGCTTCCTGATACATCAAACAGCCCATTCTCGATCTCACCCGCTACGGAGCCTGACCTGGGCAACCGCTGAACCTGCCCGGAGCGCAGATACAGCGAAGCACACACGAAACATAAGCAGCATGATATACCATAACAAATTAGCGTGAGAAGCGACTTCTTGAACTACAGTCGACAGTCCGACTGATCAGACGTGTTTTAGCAGATACTTCGCAGATATTATAACGGATATTTTAAAACTAATGATGCCCGATTTGTTTTCTTTTCGGTAGGAATTCACACCGCGCACGTGCACTTGCGTCCGAGACCTTGCGCGCACAGCACAACCAGCCCCCAACCACCACCAGCCCACAACTACAACCAGCCCCATACTTAAGAGTCACGCCTTGCGTGACTTGTCTAAAGATACAAATGATTATTCCCACCGTTTTGCCGTTTCTGCCGATCCCCGCCACTCCACGCCCGCTAATTACAAACTTAAGCACATATCATTATTGTGAAGTGATATGGCTTGGAGATTTTTGGTTTGGGGCGCCGTGTCGGTAGCAGTGTGGGTTGAACTGTCATGGATGCACGAAGCTGCCACCAATGTCACACTCACGAACCGTGCATCAACTGTTCTTGAGAACACTTCTACAGATATTTAGGACTGTAAACCGCTGCTCGTGGGTGCCTAGAGGTGCCGTGCGTTGCACAATACGTAGGTATGGATCGTCTGTGCCGAGGTTTGTGACGCAAAATGATATCAGCACAGCGTCCGGGATACAGCTAATAATATCCTGTAGATGTGCCAGATCTATGTCTCGAACTGTGATTGGTGAGCTCATGGTGTTGTCGTGGCTTTTGCAATGTGCACTTCCAGAGCCGCCACGTCGCAGTTTCACCCGTATAGTATGGTACCAACTAACATTGACAGTTCAATAAATGCGTCGACGTGTGAACACGCTTTGTGGGCTGTCACATCTGTGATGCTGGCGTTGCATGCGATCACGAGCAATTCGTCACCGCGTACATAGTCTTGGCAAGTGTACAGCATGCACAACCTAGCGTGCAAAGAAAAGCGGAAGCTTTTCTTTGCACACTAAGAGGCTGAGTCGCTCGAAGCCTTGTAACTTGTGATAATGCTAGCCGCGTTCCGTTTGGCACGGGCAACCGGACAAGCAACAATGGTTGGCTGGTGTTACCAGCTCTTGCGGCACTCTAGCACTTCGCGTGACGAGATTCACTGCTTGTGATGAAGAGGATGGAGTAGATGATGTCGTACGAAGCAGGGTGTGCTAGGAGCCTATCCGTCGACAAAGTGCCAATCCGGCGTCCCAAAAGTGCCACGTACACGCAGCAGTGACATAATAGAAGCCTGGAAACGACACGAAACATTACAACATGTACATACTGATGTTGAAGCAACAGTAGAAGCGCGATCTGTGAAGGTTTCGAGGTATCAGCATCGTGCCACCCACGAAGCTGACACCTCGTTACGCTTCAAACATCACGGCCCGAAACGTACAGCGCCAAGCCCAATCACTTCACGATATGTGCCTAAGTTTGTAATTCGCAGGCGTGGAATGACGGGGAACGGCAGAAACGGCAAAATGGTGGGAATCATCATTTGTATCTTTAGATTTCCCCCCCTTTTTGTGTTTGCATATCTGGGAAAGACTTTCGTGATGGTGCTGTTGTGTTATTTGAGTGAAGGGGTGGATATTTCATGTGAGTTGCTTTTGATAACTTCGGTTCACTGTCACGGTCTTGGGATTGACCTTCAGCTTGAACTCAGCGCGCGGGCCCGTGAGCGTTTTAAGGGCTGTTTCCGTGGGGTCCCGGGTTCAAACCCCGGTCCCTCCAGAGCCACCTCTCGTCTTTTCCTCGAGCTTCTGAGCCTGGTGCATCAAAAGTATCTGGGGGTTTCCCCTTGAACAAATTTCATGAATTCCGCCACTGTGGCGCTGAGGCCGAAGTTCAAAAACGAGAATGGCGTAGTCGGCGAAGAATTTGTTTTACCTTTCCGGATTGTTAGGGTTTGAATATATCCAAACAATCAAAATAACCGCTCCTGGCCAACAAAAACCATTTCTCACAGGCTCACACCAAAGATACACCCATTGTCACAGTCACTTCAGATGATCAAAGGTGTCTGACGTTAAGGAGCTCGCAAGCGAGGCTCAAATGCGTAGACATCGCGGCATCGGGCAAGACAACCGTGGACTCGAGTGCCATATTTTCACAAAGGAATCAAAATAACGGGGAGGCAAGAGAGAAGTCAATTACTTTGTCAGTGTTCCTGTCAGTGCCTACGATGAAAGAAGTGGAGCCCACCAGCATGCTCAGGTGTGCATGACATGGACCCGGCACCTTCCGGAGGGGTGTGGGTGACTGTGAGGCCTTCATCGTTAAAGGTTGTGATGTCTTCTGCGGAGTGCAGTAACTTTGTATATTTCTCAGCTTGCAGCCTCCGGCTCGTCCAGCAGTGCTTCGTCGCAAGCAGGATCCTCCAGGTCCTGTAACGGGAATATCCGTCGGGATGCCGCTCACAGATGCGACGAGAAACCAAGAAGCTGCGTTTCATGACTAATAGACGTGGGGGCTGATACATAGCAGCAACAGCAAATGAAACAGGTCTCTGCCTGCGCCAGGAAACGAAATAACGATATCTTTTGCAGCTTGCAGTGCTATGTCCTCTGAGAACTCTTGAGCATAAATTTCTTTCGTCCATGTCTGAGAACGGATGATCGCGAGTCCAAGGATGGCATAACTGTGCAGGTTCAGGAGACAACTTTTGTTCCGATACATGCTTGTGCTGCTCTGTCCCGGATGCCTGCCTAGCTGCCCTTTTCGTTTCCTTGTCTTGAGAGTTGAACGTCATCATAAAAACCGGATGGTTACATGTTCCGTTTCCGGCAATCCTGAGCAACCATGTCTTGCCTAGCTTGGCGGCTCAGACACGGCCCTGTCATTTGTCAACATTCAAGTGACGCAAGACGCCATCTTGACCGGCTGTAGGAACAGTAGCCTGTGGTGACATGGTAGTGAAGTTTGTTTCTTTGCAGGGAAGGTGCATCCTCGGATGTGGGCACTGATTGGCTGCAGTGCACAGAGCAGGCCTACATGTGCATGTCTTCCCAGTTGCGTGTCTGCTCTGTTGGTCGAGTCAAATGCTGATACAGGCGCTTCAGCTTGTGTTGGATGCACAGCTTGCTTGATGAGTTATGCGGATCAGTTGCTTGCAAATGTTGAGCAAGTGCATACCTATTTGAAAGCATATGCGGCATCGTCTGTTGTCCCTCTGTTGCCAAGACATGAGCTTGATCGATTAGAGCGTCTGCTCCCTCAAGCGTCCACTCCTGGGTCTAGTCCAAGTAGTCGTGTGCTGTTAGTACCAGCATCTCTGCAGTACCTACAGGCTGCAGCTGATATTGCTCGAGCTCAATGGACACAGTTCAATGTGCCACTTGCTGTATCTGGGTTGGTGTTGTTTGTTGTCTGTGCTCTGATGATGATGCACATGTGGTGTGAATTGTGGAGGACCTCGTACAGCAGTATATTAACAGAAGATGTGTTGCTGCGTCATTTTATTTTCTCTGTTTCTCACAGGTGCTCACTTGCTGGTTTGATGCTCATGTTTATCCGTGCCGGGGTTGTTTTCTCCAACTCTCTCGTTCTTGCAGAAGCTCAGGCAACGCAGTATGTTTCTGTCAGCGCTCTGATACTGTTGGCCTCAGTTGTGTCTCACGCTCCCAGCATGCATGTATCTTTCCATCATATTGACAGTACGCACTCTGTTTCACCCTTCCAGATAAGGGGATCAAGTTGCATTCTCCGTTGTTGTACATCCCTGCTACAGTGCACCGGTGTGCTTCTGTCTCTGGATGGTTGCAAAGTACGTCACAAATTGATAGATTGGTGCTGGATTGCACTGACTGCATTGCTTGGAGTGTACTTTCAGTGGATGATTGGAGGTGTTGGTACCGTGCCAATACTGCTTACCTGTGTGATGATTTCATCATCAGCTTGGCGCATGGTGGCTTGTAGCTGTGTGTTGGTGTCAGCCTACCAAATTTCTTGGCCAGCACGGTCTCCAATCATGTCTGCTGAAGCGTTTGGTATTTGGTGTGCTGTCTTCAGTGCCGGTTCTCGTGTATGGAACAACGTGCGAAATTGCATGCTGGAAAGAAGGAGCATAATCACCTCCTACGTCTGGAATTTTGTTGGAGCAACAACGTGCTGTTCTTTACTACTGCAGACAGGAGCTATTGACCGCTCCGGGAAAAGTCCTTTTGCGAAAGTGTTTGAAGGTAACACACATGCAGATTTTAGTAATGCCGTGGTAGGAATCGCTGCTGGACCCTTGTTCCAGCTCAGTACCTCAGCCCTGAGGCATCCAGCTGCGAGTATAGTTGCACCCATTTTGTTCATTTCTGCCATTTCAGCACGCTTGTTCCCGTGTATTCGACGTTTGTCACTTTCATGTGGAGATGGTCTCTTGAAAGGTTCGTTGTGGGTACAAGTTGGCAGATGTTGCATACTTGACACTCTCCCATGGGCACAACAAGTATCAAGTGCAAGGGATGAGAAGGTGAGATTCTATCTTCGTGTACTTGCAATGCCAGATTGTTTGTTGCTGCAGACTGTTGAGCATACGTCCTGCCTGCAGGCGTTGTGGAGCCTGGTCAGAGTTGAGAGTGCATGCCAGCAAGCGATGCGTCGCCACGTGCATGCGCTTGAGACCACGCATTTGCAGCATTGGCATGCTCTGGTACACTTCTGCTGTGTTTCAGCCTTTTGCTCTATTTCCTGTTTCAACAAAGTGAGTTTTGAAAGCAGAGCTGGCAGGTATTGTTCTGCAAGAGATGAAGATATCAAAGTACAGTCGTGTCTCAATATACCGGTTACCAAATGCCAACAAAAGTTGACTGGTACAGACCAGAAACAGGTATATCGAACACGTTTTATGTGTGTTTGCCCCCGTTCGCGCACAGCACTATCGGCCGGTACAAAGGCGAAACCGGTATATCGAGGACCGTTATAACGAGACGCGACTGTATTATTGAATTCACAGTGAAGCCCAGGAAAAGTGTTCTGATGTTGCAAGATGTTACTGTAGTGGTGAATGTATTGATGGTAATTGATTTTGTGCTTTGAGCCAAGTTCCCAACAAATGCCAGTTCTGCAGTGTGGCTGAACCGCCAGGGTACTGTTCTGTTCAGATTTTTTGCTCAAGAAGGCAGATGTCATAGATACCAGCATAGGCCTGGCATGTGCCGCACTGCGCCCCAAAGAAAAAGCACTGGGTTTTTTTCGAACTCCGCTTAGCGCTCAAAAGATGTACGTACAGTCTAGTCCCGATTCGTCGGACCTACGATAGCTCGTTGTCTACCTTTATCTGTGATTTTTCGGGCCGTTTGGGTGTTGAGGGTGTGGCGCGCGGTTTTGGGCGCTCGGGGGGTGGGGGTGGACTTGCGTTTTTTGTGGGGACGTGGGGTGTCGGGTGGGGTGTCGGGGATGCGTGCTGGACTGGGCGGGCGTGTGTGTGGGCTGATTTTTTAGATCTCTCCGACGGGCAGATTGATCTCACGGAAACTGCGCCAGAGAGTCTTTTGATTAGACAAGGCTTCGCGCGACTGAGCCTCTTAGTGTGCAAAGAAAAACGGAAGGTTTTCTTTGCACGTGAGGCTGTGTGCTGTAATCGTGCCAAGACTATATGTATACGGTGTCGAGTAGGCTGTGTGCTGTAATCGTGCCAAGACTATATGTATACGGTGTCGAGTGGCTCGTGATCGCATGCAACGCCAGCATCACAGATCTGACAACCTATAAAGTGTGTTCACACGTCGACGCATTTTTAATGAACTGTCAGCGTTACTCTGTACCATACTATACGGGTGAAACTGCGACGTGGCTGCTCCGGAAGTGCACATAGCAACAGACACGGCAACACCATGAGCTCACCAATCACAGTTCGAGACATAGATCTTGCACATGTACAGGATATAATTATCTGTTTCCCGGACGCTGGCGTGGAATGGCGCGCTGTGCTGATATCCTTTTGCGTCACAAACCTCCGCACAGACGATCCATAACTACGTATTATGCAAGGCACGGCACCTCTAGGCACCCACGATCACCGGTTTACAGTCCTAAATATCTGTAGGAGTGTACTCAAGAACAGTTGATGCACGGTTCGTGAGTGTGACGTTAGTGGCAGCTCCGTGCATCCATGACAGTTCAACCCACACTGCTACCGACACGGCGCCCCAAACCAAAAATCTCCAAGCCATATCACTTCACAATAATGATATGTGCTTAAGTTTGTAATTAGCGGGCGTGGAGTGGCGGGGATCGGCAGAAACGGCAAAACGGTGGGAATAATCATTTGTATCTTAGAGTAGATGAGTACGAACGCGAGGAAAGGGTACTTGGAAACGTGCGCTGTGCGTCCCGGTGTGGCTGTTGCGGCCGACTACTGGATTGTTGGTTTGAAACGTTGGATTTGCAGAGACCCACAACAGCTGCAATATTTCTCTGGCATTTCAACGGTATGCCTTTTGTGGTGTGCGGTGTTCGGCGCGCTAAACGGCTCCTTGACAGGCGAACGTGGTCTGGAGCTTTCTGGTGCTGAAAGGAACAGAGTGCGCTGCATTGTGCGCGGTACTGCAGGAAAATCCCGGAACGACAGTGCCCGCGGGCCCAGATTAAGAATCTCAGACGACACTAAGTGTGTAATATCCTTTTTAGCTCCTCTGCTGCGAGAGTCATTTTACACACACCTAATTAGAAAAAACTCCCAGTTAAAGTTGTATCTATGAGCCAACTCTTGCGGCCAAACGTTCACATTTTGAAGGTTGTATATGAGATGGGCGTTGATTTTCGTCCGTTAGGCGTGTCGGGTATCGCGCCAACGGGCTGTGCAGTCTGTATGTGGGCATGAATGTGGCAGAACATGGACGAACTAGGAGTATAAAGCGATACGAACAATCACGACACTACATAGTACCTTTGTGTGTTGGACGTGTGCCTGTTGGTCCGTGCTGTGGCTCACAGTGACGAGTGGGTTGGCTAAAGTGGTTGACAGCACGTCGTGTTCACGACTAGAAATCGGGAAAAGGGGAAAATTCCCGACCAAATGTGGTGGGGATGCTCGGGCTTCCCCGAGCACACGAACCAGCAAGCTGGGGCCGCACGAGCATCCTTGAAAACAGATCGGGCACCGCTCGAGCGCCCTGCCGTTCATGTCGGGCCTCGGGAAGGGACAATGGCCATGCATACACAGTCACTTCTTCCAAAAGGCCCCTTGTATGCACATGAATGCCAGACCTCTGTCAACTGAGCATGATAAGCGAATGCTTGAACACTTCATATGATACTGTTGTACGACAAACATCTCTTTCATGTTGTGCTTTGGGGCACCATGAAGCGGTTCTTTTCATCCACTGCCCCTCCAGGTACCATGAAGCAGGTTATTTCTGACCAGGATGCCACTGAGCAAGGCTGAGAACTTACTGCACCCTTATCAGCTGTCCTGTCAGATGCTGAGAGGGGACGATATATTTATGTGTGTCGATGCATGCTCTTCTGGCAAACAAAGGGCAAACAATGCAGACTGGCTTGAGTTGTACGAATCTGAGTTCAACGATATGACGGAGGAACAAGTAGAACATGATCCCGATAATTTTCCAGGAGCCCAAAATGCGGTCCAGATCACTGCACATGTACCAAAGTTGGCAATCTTGTTGACCAGAGGGAGACGATCATCTGCTGCATGGACAAGTATCTCCTGTACGTGTGTAAAAATTTTCATCTGGTTGTTACGTTGTCAGCCAGTGTGTTTGTGCAAGTTGGGGCGGAGCCTTAAAATATTTTGATATCACGACCAGAACTAAATGTTGGTCGGGCACTCCGTCAAGAAATGAAAACAGGGCGGGCTTGCACGCCCCAAATCCGAAGTCGGTCGGGCTGCCCGACACACCATTTTATGTGGTCGGGCCCTGCCCGACCGAAACTCAAACATTTTGTCAACCACTGGTTGGCTATATGTGATTATTCCCCTCACTTCTCTTGCAGGCTTCCTGAAACAACTGAGCACGACTATGCCCTTGCGCCAGTAGCTAACATATCTTATAGTGGTACTCTTTAGCTTCTTGATATATCAATATGCCCAATGTCGATCTCACCTGCTACGGAGCGTGCCCAGGGAAACTGCTGAACCTGCCCGGAGCGCAGATACAGCGAAGCGCACACGAAAAATAAGCAACATGATATAACATAACAAATTAGCATGAGAAGCGACTTCTTGATCTACAGTCGACAGGCCGACTGATCAGACGTGCTTAAGGCTGTGTTCAGACCTTCGTCCCGTGACGAGTTTTTCGTGACGAGTTTTGGAACGAGTTTCGAATCCTGTTCAGATCTGTTAAGCATCGAGCGGCGAAGCAAAGATTCACGCTGCACATTCGGGCTGAGTATGTTAAGAATGTGCTGAATGTTGCTTTCACGGCATCTGCGTGTGATTGTGTGTCGGGCTCGTGCTCATGGGCAGTATGGAGCTGCAGTTTTGACGAGTCCGCTTTGGGAGGCATGGAGAGTAGGACAACACACTTCTGCTCAATCGTCCACGCCACAATGGTAAAATGAATCAATATACGGGGTTTTAGCAATGTCTTGCACTCAAACACGTGGATGGCGGAGCGGATGTGCTTGACGAGTTCTTTGGTAGTCCTCCATGATGTCTCTGCACCGTTGGAAGCTGGATCAAACGCAAACATTACGATATTAATTCCTTTGTGTACATGCCGCACTGCCGTGGCATCTGTTGCATTTAGCGGACCTGAAAAAACTCGTTCAGCAGAACTCGTACCCCCCCTTTGGGGTAACGAGTTGGTCCAAAAAGTGGTCACATGACGAGTTTGCATAACCGTCCACCATGGCACTCCACCGCGCTCCGCGCCACCCTTAACGTATGACAACGCATTGTAACGATGTTAGTGATGTTTAGGGACCGTTGGATTGCAGTTATGGTGCTGTTGTGCAACCTGACGAGTTTCTCGTGACGAGTTCGACGAACCTCTGAACACACCTTAAGTACATGTTGAGCAGATATTTCGACAGATGTTTTGATTGATAAATCTAATGATGCCCGATTTGTTTTCTTTTCGGTACAAATTCACACTGCGCATGCACTTGCGCCCGAGACCTTGCGCGCATAGCACAACCAGCCCCCAAGCACCACCAGCCCACAACCACAACCAATCCCATACGTAAGAGTCACGACATGCGTGACTTGTCTACGTTTAATGTGATTTTTCGGGCCGTTTGGGTGTTTATGGCGTGGGGCGCGGTTTTGTGCGCTTGGGGGGAGAGAGGGTGAACTGGCTGTTTCGGTGGGGATGTGCGGTGTCGGGTGGGGTGTCGGGGCTGTGTGCTGGAGGGTGTGGGCGTGTTTGTCGGCTGAAGTTTTGGATCTCTGTGACGGGTGGATCGTTCGCAGCGAAACCGCGCCGGAGGGTCTTCTAATTTGATTGGATACACGTTAACGCGAGCAAGTGGTGCTTGGTAGTATACGCTCTGCGTCCCGGTGTGGCTGTTGTGGCTGTGTGCTGCAGATATGTTTTGGAACGTTGGATTTTCAGAGATTCAGAACAGCTGGAATATTTGTCTGGCTTTGCAACGCTATGATTTGTGTGGTGTGCGGTGATCGGGGCGCAAAACGGCCTCCGGACAGGCGAACGTTGGATGTGCGCGCTGTTCTGAGTCTCTGAAAATGCAACGTTCCAAAACATATCTGCAACACACAGCCGCAACAGCCACACCGGGACGCAGAGCGCATACTTTCGAAAGGCCTCTTGGCATCAGAAAACCCATTCACGTGAATGGGTTTTCTGATGCTGAAAGGAGAAGAGTGCGCTCTGGTGTGGACGAACAGGAGCATGCCGGAAGGACAGCACCCGCCATTCCTGATTAGCAATCTCAGACGACTCTAACTGTGCCCTAAATAATTTGGCTCCTCTGCCTGGAGAGTCATTTTACACGCACTTGATCAGAAGAAACTCCCAATCAAAGTTGGCTCTACGAGCAGACTCTGGCCACGAAATGTTCACTTTACAAAAAATGTATATGAGATGGGCGTTGCTTTCCGTCCGTTCGCCGTTTCGCGTGTCGCACCAATGGGCTGTGCAGGCTGCAGTGGACACGAACGTGCTAGAACATGGACGAACTTAACATTTAAAGCTGTATGAACCATCATGACACTCCATGGTACATTTGTGGACCGGCTGTGTGCCTGTTGGTTCGTGCCGTGGCTCAGAGTGGCGATTGTGTTGGGCCTATGTGACTATTCCCGTCGCTTGTCTTGCAGGCTTCGTGGAACAACTGAGCAGAACTATGCCCTTGCGCCAGTAGCTAACATTGCTTCTATTACTATTATTTAGCTAACGTTGGCATGGTCTTTAGGAAAGAGACATGTTGATCCATGCTGCGCGCGTCGACGTAGTCGTGCTAATCTTTTGTAGTCTTAATCTGATCTGTCTTGTGTGCCTCCATTCATATTGCACACTGCCACTGTACACCTCAGCTGCTCGTGAGTGCCGCCTGTGCAACATATGTTTGGCATATACGCCAAGGGCCACAGGCGTTACTGTTGTCCAGGTGCACGCATATCTGTTTGCATGAGGAGTCTTCAGCTCACTGAAGGTTGCTAAACCCTAACACTGCTTGATGACTTTGTAGGTTTCAAGCTGTGGTACTGGAAGTTGTTCTGCAAAGCAGCACAATCGCAGCAGACGAAATAAACAACATTCAATGCGCCTTTGTCAAAGTTGCGAGGAGTGTGTGTGGACGATATATGGGCTACTCCTGCTTTCCGCTGCTTATCAGGCATTGCTGGCTATATTGTCGCTTTTCTGGCTGTCCAGATGGCTTGCTGCAGTCATGTGGTGTGAAGGGGCAAATTTTCAGCCGGTAACAGGCAATTTGTTCTGGTTTTCAAGTGCCTTCATCGCCTATGTGCCATTTTGCGCGCCAGCTTTGTTGGCTGGCATGGCAATCATCCTCCACCGGTGTGCTGTCCTCTCCGTCCGCATGAGTATTAGTTGTGTTGCACACAGGAAGTTATTCCGGGCAGGTGTTTTGTGCTTTGCTCTACCAATATACTCATCACTGTTCACTGTTAGGTTCTGTGATAATACCAAAAGCGCCTTACCCAGGATCGATGGTCGTGGTCTACCGATAGAAGCGATGATGTCACTGCGATATTAGATTCGCCTACAATTGCAACATCCCTCCCCACAGGTGACGTCACCGCGCCGCATGGAATTCCAGCCATTTCAGCTTCTGGTGACTCGGGTGTGTAAGAGAGGTTATTGCATGTGGATTATTGCATCTGCCGAATCGGAGGTGTGGGGAAATGGATCTTTGCCCTCCATTTCAAGGTTGTCGCGTCGACAGGAATAATGTACCGTAGCAAATTACAACCTCCGCCTGGTCACGCGTGACGTGCCCTCAAAGAGGCGAACACGTGATGCGTGACGAAGCAAAAAATGGGCAAAATCGATGTGAACGGTTCACGTTGTGACGCACAAACTACGACGATTCAGGCGACAGTCAAAACATATGTGACGTAAAGCTTCTAAACGTTCGAATCGTGCACAGTCGACTGTGTAAATGTTTATATTCCTTGTTACTTGAATTCATCTTATTCTTGATATTCCGGCTGCATGTGGTTGTTGCTAATTATATTACTGCTGAGCGCTGTACTGTTTGTCCAATCCAGCATCCTTCAGATTAAGCGAAACGACCGAAACAGGCGGGCTACACTTTTTAGGCACGCGTGGCTCAGCCTTTTTCAGGTGAAGTGCGCTGGAAACTTACCTTAGTGACGGTAACTTTCAGCAAAACTGGCGAAGATTTTGAAGGGCTGGACTGAAAGACATTTTTCTTTCAAGGCTCTGCCAACCTATTTTTTTGGATAAACTAGCAGGAGCCTGTTTGAAGCACTCAGTTGTTGAATTCATGTAACAAACATATCATTAGGAAGCCCTTGAAATATAGATTTCATTTTGTCATTCATAGTGACCAAAAATCTGTTTCTGCGTGTTGGGTCCGTTGTAGACACCTTTTTGGGGGCTTGTCTCTGGAGTCTGGCAAGAACCTTTCCAGCGACATATTTTGGGTTCACTAGATAGTGCGTTATGTTTTATAGTCCCCTGAGAAGAAGATAGGCTGAATTGACTTGTGGCTCTGTGTTGCGAGGGCGTCGCACATGCACCAAACAGACAACGTACTGGTAGTAACGAGCTGCGTGGTCTCGAAGAACGAGCGATTATAGACTTCGAAATTTTAGTACTTTGCATGATAAGCTAGTTTGATTGGCTTGGCAGTGCTGCTGGCTATGTGCCAGGGAGATCATAGCTTCGTCCTCAGAGTCAGTTGATACAAATGAATAGACTGACGCACTCCCAAAAGCATTTGACACCGATGGAACATCGACAGCACGGTAGGGTTTGTACGTATCGTCTTTGTTTATGCCTGAGGGGCTTTTGTACTCGGGATGCTGCTGCTAGTGCTCGACAGCCAAGAGTATGTCCAGTACATCACCGCCGGGCGCGCTGTGAGGCCCAGATCATTCCTTCTCATGTACTGAATTAGGTGGTATTACATTGCGCGTCGGAACGCGCTTCAGCGGATATTCGGGATGACCTCGTAGTCCGACCCGATATAACACGGCCCATTACAGCCGTGTACACATGATCGCAGCCATGGAATAGCACTGTAATATCCTTTTTCACACATAGTGTATGTTTCGTGGCTCAGTCATACCAATGCGTGCGTTTCAAAAGGCTATCTGTGTCTGGCACACCTGGTGAACACACCGAGCACACCATGCCACGCATGGACGGAAACAGTGCGCACACGACAGGATTACCATTTATATCAATTCCTGCCCTGAGAAAATTGTTACTTACCCTCGCATCGCGTGTGAATACCGTCACGTTAATCTGACCCAGGCTAAGTACTTAATTTGGAGGGTAGAGCCTCAAGGCGGAGGTTTCAATTTACTACGGTATGTCGCAGACGGGCCTCGAACTCAAATCTGTCGGCACAACCCGGAATCACCGTGCGCGAGCCACTGTTAGGTTCTGGGCTAATACCGAAAGTGCCCGACCCAGGAACGATGGTTGTTTGGAATTGGGTTATGAATTCGGCGGTTTCTGCGGAGTAGTCAGCATGCCCAAAACGGTAGAGACGTTCTGAGCATGGAATCCCTTCAATTGGTTTCATGTGGCAGAGCATGGTATTCTCTGCACACTGCATATCACATCTGCACCCACACACTCAGGGGCATTGTCTGTGCCTTAGGGAGTGAGCGCACAGCACCCACCCGCTCAGCTGTTCCGTTTAGGTCAGCCCGCTCCACCCCCTAGGGTTTCAGGTCCCTTGTGACCCATTCTGTGGTTGCCAGCCGATGTTAGCTGTCACATTGCGCTAGGCTGAATAGCAGCATGATATGCATGTTCACCATGCATGCAAGCGCATACATGACAGCAACGACGGCGCCGCCCCCGAGGGTCAATAGGACCCGCCCTCAGCTAGGCTGAGTGCATTCATGCTCTAGTATCTAGTGTATAAGGTGGAAAACGTAGTCAGAAACGTATTCACCCGCATGGAGCGATGATGTCACTGATATAGTAGATTCACCTCGATGATATAGTAGATTCACCTCGAATCGTAACATTCACTATTATCAGATTTCCCCTCCTCTTGTCCCTTTCCAGCACCCCCCATGCCCCGCCCCGGAATGATTAGGCTGAACTGTCACTGGCAAGTGAGTTTTTTTTTGTCTTGGCAGAATGAAGCTTGGTTTCGCAACATGCAAATGCGATTGACTGCACACTTTGTCATCGGGAATTCCTCTCTGGATTATGCATCAAAAGTAATGAAACTGATTCAAATGGTTCAGTTTTTGCTATCTATGTGCTTAAAATCTTGGAATTGTTCCAAGTTGGAATAGTACAAGTTGGAACGAGCTATCTGGGTGTCACCGCCTGTACTGTCATCGGACCTCGTCTTAAAGTATTGCATGAAACCTGATTAAAACAATTCAAATGACCATGTATAGTCCTTTCGCTTCTCATTAGTGCAATCAGTGTTGCATGTTGGCCAGCTTCAGCTGAGTTTGATGGGTGCTTGAGTTTCAGAAACTCTGAGAGCAACGCCGAACCACATTCAATGCGAACGGATCCCCCGCGCATGGCCGTAAATTTTGATCTGTAACATTGTGTATCTGTGTCAATTCCGTGCCAACTCTACAATTCTGTCATTTTGATATGTGCTGTTATAATACATGCCCTAGGGGCTCTGCTGGTCGCGTTGCATCCCCAAAGACCACAACCTAACCGCACACACTAACTTGCTCGGAATCGACATTAGTATGTGATCATTGGGCCGTTTGCGTGGTGTAGGGTTTGTGGCACGGTTTTGGGGGCTCGGGGGGTGAGGGGGTGGGCGGGAGTTCTTCGCGGGCATGTGGGGTGTCGGGGCTGTGTGCTGGAGTGGGCGGGCGTGTGCGTGGGCTGATTTTTTGGATCTTTGGACCGTTTGCATCGAAACCGCGCCGGACAGTCTTTTAATAAGATTAAATATACGCAAACGTGAGCAAGTGGTGCTTGGTAACGTGCGGTGTGCGTTCCGGTGTGGCTGTTGCGGCCGAATGTTGGTTTGGAACATTGAATTTGAAGAGACTCAGAACTGCTGGAAGATTTCTCCGGCTTTACCACGGTACGCTTTTTGTTGTCCCCAAGCGGTGATCGGCGCAGAAATCGGCCTCCGGACAGGCGAACGTTGGCTGTGAGTGGGTTTTCTGATGCTAAAAGGAGCAGAGTGCGCTCCGTTGTCCCTGGTAAGGCAGGAGCATCCTCCCGGAACGACAGCACCCGCAGGCCCTGATGAAGCATCTCAGACAGTACATTGTGTGTAATATATATTTCGCTCTTCTGCTTCGAGAGTCTTTTTCTCGCACCAAGATGAAGAATAACCGAGACAAAGTTGTATCTACGCGCCAACTCTTGCGGCCAAAAGTTCTCATTTGAAGGTTGTATATGCGATGGGCGTCGCTTTCCGTCCGTTCGCCGTTTCGGGTATCGCGCCAACGGGCAGTGCAGGCTGCGGTGAACATGAATGTGGCAGAACATTGTTGAACTCTCAGTTGGAAGGGCAACAAAGCATCATGACATTACATAGTACTTTCGGGGGGCAGCAGTGTGCCTGTTAGTCCCTGCTGTGGCTCCATGCTGTGCCGATGTGGCTGGCCGTATGTAGTTATTCCCCTCACTTCTCTTGCACCCTTACTGGCACTGCTGAGCGCGACCCAGTCCTTGCGCCAGTAGCAAACATGACTTGACATATTATTATCTACATTCATGACAGAACACATCTTTGCGCTAGGCCTATCCAATCAATACAGTCGATCTCACCCGGAACCTGCCCGGACCGCAGTTACAGCGAAGCACAGACAAAACATAAGTAACATGGTATATCAGAACAAATTAGCGTAAGAAGCGACTTCTTGAACTACAGTCAACAGTCTGACTGATCAGATGTATTTAGCAGATATATACCCGATACTTCACCAGAAACTTAAAAATTTGACGATGCCCGATTAGTTGTTTCAGAAGGAATTCACACTGCCCATGCACTTGCGCCCAAGAGCTTGCACGCATAGCGCAACCAACCCACAAGGACAACCAGCCCACCCGCTCAACCAGCCCCCCAAACAGAGGCGCGCCCTTGCACGACTTGTTGACAGAAGTATGTGAGTATTCTCCCTGTTTTGCGGGTAAGGGTACGGTGGTGCGCTTGGGTGGCGCGAGTGGGTGGCATCTGATGTTTGGTGGGGTATCGTGGAGGCTGTCGGGGCTTTTTGCAGGAGTGGGAGGGGCTGTTTGTGTGCAGTTTTCTTGGATATCTGTGATTCGGGGGTGGATTACACCGAAATCGCGCGTGAGGCTTTGTGAAATTGGTTACAGAATCACAAACGCGAGGAGGGGGTGCGCATTAATGCGCGCTGTGCGCCCTGGTGTGGCTGGTGCGCCTGCATGTGGTCATGTTGTTTTGTAACGTTGGCATTTCAGAGATTTCGCACGTCTGCATATTTCCTCTGACTTTGGAGTATGATCGTGTGGTGCGCGGTTCTGGGTACGAAGGATGGCTTCTGGATAGAAGAACGTTGAACGGCTTCCTGGCACGGCTCAGCAATATCTCCAAGAGCAAACATGTCGGTCAGAACTGGCCCATTACTGGCTCGTTACCCCACGGCTGGTGGGGTATGCAAGGCGGTTTGGTTGGGGCAGAAGTACCGATGTGCCGTGCACTGTATCCCTGAGTACTACTCTGAACCACTGCGTACGACAAGTTTCAACAGTGGCCTTGTTTGTGTGTGTACACAGAAACTCATTCCGCCATTGGTTCACTAGGGCAGCATCCGATTTCTTTTTGGTAGGATTACTCGCTCACACAGCGCAATGGAGGAACTGGCTGCGTACGAAAGGATTGCTTGGTATTAAGGATCTACCTGGAGATCTGGAAATTGACTGCCTGTTTGGTGCAGTGAAACATGATTGCATGAATTTTACGAGTTCGTAATTTCATGGCTGCCTCGTCCCAGACATTGAAGGACACGTTTCCACGTTTTCATGAGCATGCGCTTGCTTCAGGGCATCCATCAATGCACTGCTGCGTTGCAAGCTCTCGGGTGTTGATAAGAACACTTTTAGACTTGTGCCAGCTTGACTACATGTATACGTGTATGCTTGTTGCTATGAAGATGAATAAACTCTTGTAACGGCCGTGCCGTGGTTGTGATAGTGCCTCGCGATCAAGTGACTTACCAGCTTCGTAGTTACATAAATTTACCGCGCCCGCTTCTGCATCATGCCTCCATTACCTTCCATTATCTTCCATATGAAGTTGAGGTTGCGGTGAAGCTGGATGGATATCCTCTACACCAAGGGCGTGTTCAGACCTGACCAAAAGTGGCATTGCGACTTTTTCGCGTGCAAGAAAAAGAGTTGCTGACACTTGTAAACAACGACAATAGTTGTAATATTGACTTCTGCGGTGTTGGTTTTGGTGCTAGGTGTTGTGTGGTGGCTCGCGGAGGACAAACGTTGGAAAACTGGCATGCCACTTTTTCTGACTTTTGGAAAGTGAGAGGGGGTCCAGGGGGGTGTCGCTTTCGACATAGCACTTTTACATTTCTTCCCTGCGCAATGCAAGGCACTCAAGGCAAGGCCGGTAAAGTTTCCCAGATGGTATTGTTTGCGTTTTATGCTGTTGGTTTGTCGTTCGGTGGTTCAAAGCTTACGTGCTGGGTGGTCGGAACATGAAAAAATCACACTTCACCTACCAATCGTCGCAGGATACCTCCATACCGTCACAAACCTTTCAGATAGTATCTAAAAGTGTTCTACTGTCACCGTGGTGGCGCGGAATAGCGTGCCAGAGCCATATATGTGAATGACAAGAACACTCTGCAACACTGCACGTATCTCTCGGCAATGCGCAGCAGAAGTCACTCAGAACAAATAATACCGCATACAGAGTTGCTTCAAGTGGTAATGCATCTCGCTGTTCAACGTTTCGGACATGTGAAGATAGTCTCCTTAAATGCACTGAACACGTTCTCCAAGAACCTGGTACAGTCTAGAAGACTGCACACAGAGGACCTGCGGGGAAAGCAGGAACCAACACCCACACACACCCTCTCTACAAAGGTACTATGTATAGAACGGTGCATCTTCTGAGATTGAATATCCGGAACGAGAGCTTTCATTTGAGGATGTGCGTGCATTAACGCCTACATTTGAGCGCACTCTTTCAGCACCAGACGTCTCATCCACAGCCAATGTACGGCAATCCGTAAGTCATTCTTCGCGCCCAGCGTCGGACGCCACACGAGGCATTCCAATCCAAGTCCAGATTAATTATGCAGCCGTATGGAGTCTTTGAAAGAGGCTGTCTGTCGCACAGAATTGAAAGTACTGATAGTGAATGCTGGAAAGCAAACAGGTCACATTCAGTGCTGAATTCAGGCGAGCGGGTATGTTCAATATTTTTTCCAATATCTGCAACGTACGCACATGCTCGTTTCACCGACAGCACATAAAATAAACTAAACACAAGGTGGTAAAGTTCCAACACCTATTCCTGCCACATGTGCAAATGCCAGAACTGCTACCTTCTCCACACGACCCTCTTGCTCATACATGAACTCCATGGCCAGCAACTTGATTTCTAGATCTTGGTTATTTTGTGAATCGCTGGACTTCTTCAAGCACAACGTCGTCTGGAATCACTACACTATGCATATTGTTGATCAGCTCTCTCAGGTTCATGCATGGTTCCTCGAAAAACCCTTCCTAGCAGGCTTTGACGGCATTACATCAGAATCTGGGCCAGATGAAACCACATTCGCCTCAACAGTGCCACATTCAGTTTCCTCTACGTCCATCGTGCGACTGGTGCTGCCATGGCAAAGCAGGGGCAAGCGCAAACCAATGGGCGATGGAAATGAAGGGAAGAACCGGTTCTTCCCTTCATTTCCATCGCCCTGCAGGGTAGGTCCGATTAAGGGCACCTTCGGGATAAACGGTCCCTGGTCCCTGGTCCCCGATACCCCAACAATCAACATAAAGCGAAGTGTTACAGAGTGGCTGAAAACGCCAAACAGGCGCAAAAGAAAAAGTGCATTGCGTTCGTAATGCCTACCAATATCGCCGAGCAGTTGCAAATTGCAGTACATCGTCACGATGAAACAGTCTCCAAAGGTTCTGGTTAATTATGCAACGTTTGAAGTCGGACGAAATGACCTTGACGAGAACGCGACGACCCTTTGGCACTGTGCCGTTATATATATATTCTATATCGTATATTCAAGTCATATGAACTGTGCTTCAGTTACTCATCTCCGGCCTTCGATTCATGATATCATGTCCCCTTCACTTCTCCATAATCTTCAGCATCATGATGACAGCTCACTTGGTGCAGGATGTGCACTTGTGCATGGGGCCTGGATCTGCTGTTCAAAGTTCTGTTGAAGGACACTTGGACTGCAATTCAGGTTGCAGCCGGAATTTTGCATGCTTTACTCCTGATATGCTGCTGTAGAGTCTTCCACCTTTGGATTCCACAATTTCCGGACCTTCAACAGCACATGTTTCCACGTTCAGCTTTCTTGGTGTTGACCGTCATGGCGGCCACACTCCCATGTTATGTCACTACCGCAGGGCGTGCTGTGCTCCACTCTGTTGCCACTTCAGGCACAGCGAGGTGCCAACTAGGTGTGCGTGGCCTATGTTTTCCTCGCTATGCATTAGCTCTTCGTGGTCAAACTCCCAGGCAAGGCCCCATTGCTGTAGAGCGCATGATCTTCGGCATTGAAAGTATTGTCCTCATGCTGTTGAGCATCTTCACAATGTTGTGGATTCTGTTGTTGTCAGAGTACAGCAAGTCATGCTGTGTGCTCTTGATCATGTTGCATGTATTACTTCTCCGACCCATATTTCACACCATTTTCTGCGATCAAGCAGCTGTGGTGCCGTGCCGAATGTGGTGGCAGTTTGAAATGCAGTCTTCCAAAATCCGCAGACATGGTGTAATCCACGTTGTCTTGCTTCAGCTGATGTGTGTTCTACCTAGCACAACGTTCTTTGGCAGCGGCCATTTCTCTGAATTTGCTGGTATTCATTGGACAGCTGCTTTTGTAGGATTTGATGATGCCGATCCCTGGAGATCATCTGTGTTTATTCTTTTCAACACTTTTGGACATCAGATATTGGGTACGCTTGTTTTGGCTGTGGTAGCATCTTGGCTGAGCCATAAGGCGTTGACTCGCGAGCCGTCATTGCATGTGAACTTATGGCAGCAACGGTGTGTAGAAAGCTGTTGCTTGTTTCCTTGTCGGTTAGGTCCCAGTTCTCTGTCGCACCCGAAGTCTGCTGGCTCCAGTTCACCGGTGATGCAGCAAAGCACACTGATGAGCGCTCCATGTGTGGAAGATCGCGTTCGCCTGTACAGAATGCCGGTCAGCGCCATCAGCAGCTATCATAATGATCTGAATGACGGCGAATCAGCCGTTAATGGCACCTGTGCAACAATGCATGCGTGGCTTCTAATGATAACGTCTGCATCATCATTGAACCTCACATTCGGTTCTGTGTGTGTGCTGCTGCACCGACGACATCTCATGGTATGGGCTTTGTTTGCTCCAAAGTGGATGTTTGAAACTTGCAGCTGGGTGCTGACAAGTTTGATGGCTGGTTTTCTGTGCCTTCTGGTAGACTTGTGGTTTGTGCATGCTGAAGGTGCTCAGGCACACAGTGAATATCGTCACGATATTCTTTCTAGCGGATCAGCAGACTGACATATCTGTACAGCACATTTTGTAACTCGTTCTCGAATTAGCTCGTCCATGCGTGCAGACGCTGTGACACGAACCTGCACTGGATTCTATTGGGGTGGTGTACCAACAATGGATCCATTGCCGAGTTCGACTGCCCCGTTGAAGGGCTGCAGTGACAAGTAGGCCTTTTTGTAACCAATCGCTGATCCAAGCACAGCATTGGAAAGCTATTGTCGCTAGCTTTCCGCGTATATGCTCGGACTGCACATGCGTGCAAGGATGGGGACCGAAGGTCGCTGCGTAGTTGCTTGCAAACGCTGCCATCAGACAGCACTCTCAGCGCCCGCCAACCACGTGTTTCCGCAAACATCAGCTACTTTGTGTCTTGAAGAGTGCTTCAACGCCATCCAGGAAACATTGTGGGCTGAATGCTTCCGGTGTCCAGCAGGTACAACTTCAACCAACGTCACGTCAGTACGCGTCAGCGACGTGTCTATCATGGGGCCTGGTAAGCCCGTACGGCACCATCCGCGGCGCTGAACGCGCCACATAAATGTTTTCGATTGAAGAAGGTTTCTGTTGGTTGGGTGACTTGTTTCAGAAAGTGTACCTGTCGGTACGGGCATGCCGAACAGCGACCGATACCACGATGGATCTGCATGGGCGGCCTCGAGCTATTACCTATGACACCGTACGGAGACATCATACAGCAAGCAACGGCAGCATAGAGCCATCAACGGGCTGCTAAGGGTGAGAACAGACATTGTAATTGCATCAGAACCTGCTCACTCGCATCGCCCTGTGTGGGCCTCATTCGCGACTGTATGCAATATCAGCACGTTGGTGAACTCTTCAGTGATACATGTTTGCTTCTGTTCCTTGATGGCCGCAGTATGGGCCCAGGATGAGCCTGCAGGATGCGCTGGCGACTTCATCCGAACCTCGCAGCTGGCAGCCTCTATCTACGCGCAAAGCGGCCAGTAAACTAAACAGTGTGCGTTGTACATTGAGGACAGCCTGATTAGTGCTGTACCGTTTTATTCCGTGCTTGTGGGCGTGCTTGCTCGCTTGCGGTCACCGCGCATAGCTCGCAACAGCTCTCCATTGATACGTTGAGGTACACATGCACACATGCATTCACAAACGAACGCAGTGCTTCTCTGTTGTCGTTCAACATCATGAGTGCCCTGCTCCTGACCTCCTGGGAACATATAATCCGACCTCCACATATGTGGATATGAAGCAGCGCATTGCTCCTATAACAACATGTCAGAGAGAGACATTGGACGCTAGAGGAGAGCTCCATTTCACCAACCCCTTGCTACTTGACACCCTGCCCCCACGCCTGGTGAAAGCCCCAAGGTGCCATTGACACATGGGTAAGTCCATCAGATCCCCCACCCCTTCCAAGGCCACACCCCCAACCCCCTTCACTGCCTCCATATGTGGACCCACTCCCCTCACACTCCCTCCGCACAATCCCCCCAATTCCCCCCACACCCCCAACACCCTCCACCCCTCAACCCAATCCCCCCAATACCCCCCACGCCTCCGACACCCCCAACACCCTCCACCCCTCCAAACAATTCCCCCAATCCCCCCCACACCCCCAACACCCCCAACACTCTCCACCCGTCCACCCAACCCCCCCCACACCCCCGACACCTCCAACACCCTCACCCCTCCACCCAATCCAGCCAATACCTCCTACACCCCCAACACACAACATGCCGCCACTTAGCGGGTGACTTCCATAAAGGCTGTAAGCATCGCGTGGTGTATATAATCTTACGAAAAAGTCTCTGTGTCATCTCTCGGGCGGACATGCATGTGTGTGATTGGTGTATTCTGAGCTGATTTTCTCACAGTTCATACTCAGGTACATGCACTACGCGAAAAACCCTACAATGACATCAGTGCATGCATGTATCACGTTCTTTCGCACATGTCGAAGCAGTATTAAAGTAAGACCCTCAATGGAGACGCGAGTTGATCAGGGCGGTCAAGTGAAGTGTGCACAGTTTTTTTATGGGTTTTTCGATGTTTTGAAACGTTTGTTCGGTGCCGAAATTCCTGATTATGGCCTTGCTCATTTTTCCGCATTATCTTGCAGCAAAAGACCCAAAATCCACTAATATGGTCTCTTCCGATTGCCATGGGTCTGCCAAGGATGGTGACGAGGCAGGTTAGTAAGGGGCCACTTGTGGCTGGTATGGCTGCTGGTGCAAGATGCCTTGTCTTGGTCCAAATTTGAGCTTCACTTCCAGCAGATCGGCGCGAAACATACAACAGTCCACCAAACTCCACAGACATTGAATTTGAACTCGCTGTTTTTTGCATCCACAAGAGCCGGCCAAAGGCAGTTCAGAGCGGTCACATCAGTCTCTAAGCAGCAGTTCCTGGCCCGGCATCACCTCGAGCACTTTTAGGTGGTACTCTATGTTGACGCAAACATGTATGCAGCCAAGAAAAGCGGATTCAGCTGTTCTGCAAGTGAATCGATAGCAATACTGGTAGTGTCACGATCGGGGCTCGTTCGGAGTGCTCCCCGCACCGTTCTCTACACCGATTGTCATGCTGGAATCACCTTTGGTTCTTACTACACCTCAGATCACCACTTCGTCAAATTCCCGCTTTCTGCCCGCGCATTCAGGGATACCCATCGCGCTAACTCGAACATTAGTAAATACAGTTGTTCACAGCGTATCTGGGATACGGATCAGTCCGCCGTCATGCTGAACAGCGAAGCAAGGCCATAATATGCGATCTCGCGACCGTCCTCCATCCCAAGCCCGATGGTGGAAGTCACTTAGGGGGGATCATCTGTGGCTGACAGCCCTGTCTGACATGGGCTGTTCGAAAGGTTCCCGCCATCAACAACCTTTAAAGTTCAGACAGGGACTCACTTCAAATTCACGAATTTCCGGGCTTTTTGGTATTTTGGAACTCACGTTTCCCTCACCGAATCCTTGCCGAAACCCTGTACATGGTACGGAGGGGGTGGCCCCGCCGGCCAACGAACCATGACAGTACTCACTCCTCATGTACTTATGTGTCTCAGCGATTAAGGCCCCACTGGTAGTAGTCGTGCTTACACTTTCGCTCAATACAAAATCCTTCCACACTCCATATCACCTGGAGAGACAATGGAGTGTGGATTGGAATTTTTAGAATCGATGGAGTACTCATTGACAGGCAAGAATACCCAATGCATACTCCATGTACCAAATGTCCACAACATGTAGGGATTCCTAGCATACCCGCCATGGCCTCAATAATAACTCCATGCCTGACCAATTCTGGTAACCTCACTGTTGCCAATGACAGCTCCATGCACCCACAATTCACCTGCATGCTACATTCTTTCCGCAATCAGGGAACATGCACGTACCCACTGACCCTGCTTCACCATGCCGTTTTCTTCTCGGAAGCCTTCGCCTTGGCAGCAGCAGCAGCAGCCTGCTTCTTGGCAGCAGCAGCAGCAGCACGGTTCTTGGGACCACCACCAGGCTTACCTTTCTTAGCACCCGACGCTGCAGATGCGTCTTTCTTCCTGTTTACAGCCTTGGTGGTCTGTGGTGCTGTGATCTCGGAGCGGGGCGCCTTAGCTTGTGTTCTTTCATCAAGCTGGGTACCCTTGCGCTTGGTACGGCTGGCCACCACTGCCTCGGTGGCAGAAGGAGACTTGCCTCCAGCTAGCTTATCAGCCATATCCTGCGTCCGACTCGTTACCTACATAAACAGAACATTCAATGTTGTCTGTATGGATTCAACGAAGGTAGCTAGCAAAAATGGGATGAGGATGTCCCTTGTACATATTACCCAGGTTATAACGCACGAAGTTCACTGATGGCTGCCCTATGCTGAACCAGGTAGACTTCATGCACCTTGCTATACGTGCTCGTACGTGCAGTTGTGTAGGCACACCTTGTCTGGAGGATCTCCAGTCGGAGGGGGGGGGGGCTTGGACACGCTGGTCTTGGACAGCAGCTGCCTTCTCTCAGGTGAAGGCATGGCTGCTATGGCATGGGCAATAGCATCTGCTGAGGCCATCTGTGGCAAGGCAGATGGTGTCTCACGTGAAGGTGCTCCGTTCGGCTGCACAAAAACCCATTTAATGACACGGGGTACATCCTGACACACCATATTTCATGTAAGACACGCAGTACCAACCCTCTATCTTTGACACAAGAAGTTGCAGTGCATGATACTCAAATCGTTCGCATCAAGCCTCATGTTCAAACCCATCAAGCTCAACGTTATATATTGCGGGCTGGTGCAGGATCCGGCCGAAGCAGACCTTGGTTGTAGAAGGCTTGGAGTTTTCCGTTTCGAGCTCATCCTCGGTGCAACCATCCTGCCCCTTTTGCTGGCCGCACAACTCCTCTTCGTCGTCCTCGGAGCTGCTGACATCACCAGCCCCAGAACAGCAGAACTCCTCGTCTGGGTCATTGTCATCGTCATCATCATCCTCTGGGGCATCGTCCAGCGCGACCTGCCTGGTTCGAGGAGGTGAGGCACTCAAACCTCGCTCCTTCGGCTCCTCAGCAGCTGTCTCTGTGTGTGGGAGTGCTTTAATCTCCGCAGCTCTTGCACCACTAATGAGCTTGCTGTCCTGCATGATATCATTGGTACTTCGTGTCTAACTCAGCAGTGTAAGGTCATATTACTGAGTTGATTCTAGTATCCTACTAATAATATGCAGAGATTGACAACACGTCAAGCCAGTTCGCAGACAGAATCAAGTACATAAGTACAAGGTATGTGTAGCGCAGGTCTAAAGGGGAGGTAGTGAGTGGATCACACTCCTCCACGAACGATTGCGCGAGTTGAAAAAGCTTTGTGGTGACATGCATAGCTACTATTTTGTGTCCGTGCTGGTCCATCCATCCAGGAGTTGCCTTCAGGAAATTTAAACGATGTGGCGCCTCACCTCCTTCATGCTCGTGATGATAGAATTTGACCGCTTGGTCACCAGATCCTGCAGTCTGTCATGCATTGAACAAAACCGATCGGCAAACAATGTGGCAGCGCCAAGACATATAGAGAGTCTAGATCAACATGATATCCAACATATGTCAGGTTTATCAGTACGAGATCAAATATTTAGCCTGGGGAGCATATAGGGAAGACATAAGCACCTTGATTTCCTTCAAGGCAGCTCCAGATTCTGCAGCTGCAGCCTTCTGATACTTGTCCCGAATCTCAGTGTCAAAGTCCTTGAGTTCGCTTGTGCCCCCTTTAGACGCCTTGTAGCTGGTAATTCTGACAGATCGGTGAGGTGTATACGGCATAAGTAGGGGGCACTGGTCTTTGAACCAAGCCTTGTACGCACTCTCAGTTTTTTTCTTTCGCATCTTTCTATGCTCAATGAGAACCTGGTCCAGACAGATCGAGGGGTCAGCTGCACATTACATGCCGTCGAGTAACTTTGGACACTCGTCATGGACATCGTCATCTACACCCAGGATCTAAACCATTTCGATAGATACTATACAACATGACTGATCCAGTATACTGACAGAATAATGCAATAAAGAAAAGAACATGTTCGTACACACATGGACTGTACATACTTCAACAATGTGCTGTTGAGGCTACTTGGGGTGCTGCGGTGGCATACCAGGGATACGACAGTGGTATTTGTTATACTTTTCATGAAGCACCTCCTTGTGTTCGTCGTCCGTTTGCATTGTGTCATTGTCCGTAGACCTCCCCTCTGATTTTCTAGTACCAGCCCCAGGGTCCTTGAACACTGCAATGTGCACGGTCAGACTGGAAACAGTCTCTAACCTCTCTACAATGAACAGCGGGAAGTTCGCCCTGACATTCCCTTCACTCTTCTGCACATCAAATAGTGTCAAGAGGCATGGATCGCTTGTCAGTGCTGCGATTTCCTGCCAGTTGTGCTCCATTCACATGACAGGTAAGGATCCTGACCCGAGCTTTGCAGTGTCGCAGCATCCGTTTCCCCTCGACGAGAGCGAACTAATCATAATACAGGATTCAGGAAGCTTGAAAACATCGCGGATCATGTAGCGGACGCTTGGTAAGCGGAGGCGCCAAATGTCAGCAGGTCGTGTTAACAGCGAGCACGCCATAGACATACGCTTCCCGGATAGGCTGCCACGCGAGGTAATATGAAGTACAATGTACAGAACGTGAGAAAGCATCAATCTCAAATGGACGTGCTTCAGGTCGACGACGTATTCAGGCTGAGAGCTGTGTGATCACATATGAGCACACCTTGTCACAAGCATATCCAACTGCTGCTTCCGCCACTTCCTGTCACTGTACTCCACGTAGGCAGTAGGACGTTCAATGTTCCTTTCCTCGAGCTTCATCTCCATCAGGTCGTCACACGTGCCTATGGACTCACGAATCCAGTTTACTGTCCTCTCAACTATGGTGTCTGATGGAACCCGAATTTTCCTACTGGCGGTATGGGGGTCGGCGAGCGTCACGATTCAATCTATGACACATCCCAACTTTTCTTGGGCGCAAGCGAAAAATAGAGAAGCTAAAAGGCCAGAATGGTATCGTGATACCATGAGCTATGTTTGGTTGGCGGGGGTCAGTGCACTTGTACTGAATTTCTGAACTTCACTGCTGTTCGCACATCTGAGCGCCTAGCCGCGCATGTGGGCACATGCTACGTTTGCAATTTTTTGACATCCTAGCCTACAGTTTATTGAAGTGAGAAGTATGTACGGGGAACTATGCAGTATTTAGCTACACAGTGCATCTGCTCTCTTGCGTTTGTACGAGGCCCAAAACTCAGAGCAGGCTACAGCTATCGCCAGTGTTGCACTCCCAAGTGCGTCTACCAGCCCATATCACTGATGCTGCTGGCTCTGGCAGATTGCTTCCAGCTCAGAGCCTCAAACAGCACACTCCGATTTCCGTGCGTTACGGGGATTTAGGCTTGATGCACAACGCACAGCCATTAAAACCACTCCACACTTCATCAACTGATGTTTTGCTGCTGACACCTCATATGGCTAGCTTGCAGGCCACTGAATGTAGCGGCGCTGCATGATTTTTATGA
>JAUMHD010027414.1:0-34105 GCA_032359135.1 Ulvella scutata
ACACACACACACACACACACACACACACACACACACACACACACACACACACACACACACACACACACACACACGTTGGTGGAACTCATCAGCGCACAACGGACGGCCAGAGGCTGCAGACCATCGCTGACAGTGAGTTTATGTTCTATTGGGGTGCACGGTGCCCTTTACAACGATTGATATGGCGGTAATTTCGGAAAATTGAGGTTGCTGACTTTATTCGTAATTACAGCTATTTACAGTATGAACAATGAATGCGTTAAACAGACTTTGGTTGCTGTAATTTCCAGCCCTAGGCCTGAGACTGCGGGCCATGGGGCACCGCCGGTGAGGCACCACCAGGGGCAGTGCCCGCCAGGCACATCAAGGAAAAAAGACTGTTGATCATAGCCAGCGTACTTGAACCACTGGCCATCTGAGCTCAGGTGTCCAGTGGTTACAGCAGACTGGCCATGTTCAACAAAGACCATGACAGGGGGACCCACAGGCACGCGGCCGCGGGAGGTGCCACAGGAGGCGTCGGAGGGGGACGGAGCCAACAACACCACGAGGGCAAGATTGGGTGTCATGTGAACGTCACATCGAAAGGGTCACTGTGCTTACACATGCATGCCCTCATGCTCGTGTGCGGAAAAGCATGAGGGCATTCACAGCGAGCATCCCACCAGCCACACTGCAGCTTGAAGTGTCGCTGGTGATGAATGATCGCCACAGGGAGAGCGGCGTCAGTGGGGTCGGGCGAGAAGGGCCGGGGGGGGGGGGGGTTGAATGGAGGCCCCAGGAGAACAAATTTTTTTAAAACTACAGTCATGTCCCGGTTTATCGACTTTCGGTAAACCGAAGATCTCGCTGTAACGAGAGCCTGGTACCGCACAGACTGTATTTCATTGGAATGGCGGAGGAACGATGTCTAGCCGTCCTTTCTGAGCGAGGGTGTTTGGCTGTGGTGAGAATCTGGTGGTGCCACCAGTAGTTACACTGGTGCCACCAGTCTTTCTTTACTGGTGGAACCAACTCTTATGAACAAGAAAGGTAGTGAATAGGCAGGAACCCACCAGAGTACTGGTGGCACCAGTACTCATAATGACATGCATTTTGTTCGATTTGCAGGATTCAGAAAAGCATGTGTGTTGCTTTATGGACGACTGCAAGGAGCATTCAAGCAACTCTATGATCGCTTCACTTCCGTATGCAAGGGCTTTCAGTCCTTGCATGTTATCGGCTCGTTGCTCTGTGGGCCTGCCTTCGAACAGGCGCACCTGTGCCAACCAGGCACAGGCGACTCGTGAGTTTAAAGTTCAGTCCTGTGCTTAATTGGGTCGAGTTGAACAATTTAATGGTTAAAGCTGTTGTGCACGCTCCGGAAGGGCCAGGCCTGCGGGCTGGGATGGGCGGGCCAGTTCTTTCGTCAGGAAGCAGCGATCTCGACCAGCTATGTGGAGGAGGCATCTCGCTAGGATCTCTATTTGTTATTTTTGAGGTGCGTGAAATACATTATTTGCCTTATTAGCTGTTGGTTGCGTGTGGAAACCGTCAAGTGGCGCACTCAATTCCACTGACTGTGTGTGACGAGAGATGCAGGCCTGCGAGACATCGTTGATCCAATCGAAGAGAAAGAACGGTCTTTTTAATTTTACGCATCTGCAGGATGAATGGCGCGCGCACTCAAGAACCTTGATGTCTTATTTCATGGCAGAGGGTGTGGCATGTCACCATCAGCTCCTGCATCACAGTCAAGGTCCAGGGCGCAGTCCCTTGCAGCAGACTCTGCCCGCTCTAGTCACCAAGTCTTCGTCTCGCAGCGTGGACACAAAAGATGCTGCAGCTCCTGCTCCAGAAGCTGAGCTGAAGATTGCCTGGCAGTACAGGAGGTGAGGGCCTTCCTCTGCCCTTTTCACCGATACGTCAAACTGAGCCATTAATGTGTACTCGTGAATCGTTTCCTGTGTCTCCTGCTTGGATGCTGCTGATCTTTGGGACTCTTAGACAGAAGGCCAGCACAACTGAGCAACCTGTAAAAGTCGACTGACACCAGCAGCTGTCAGCCAACAGCATATATGTGTCTTACGTATCATGCAAGTTTCAGTCGTCGGGTAATCTCAATCCGTTGTTCCCTAAAATTCCAATGCCAAGGCATTCCACACACACGATACACAGGTGTGGTTGTGAAGAGAGCCAACTTTCACACAGTGCACTCGTCAGCCACATGGCTTACGCTTTCTCCTTTGTCAGCATCGGCTGACAACTTGAATCTACTGTAGTTTGACGTAGAGGTCTACCGGATGACTTCTGTGATGGAGCTGTGAGTGAAGTGGTCCAGTTTCATGTACGATGTGCTTACATGTTTCTGTTATTGCACACCAGTGCACATATCGGCTTGAAGTGAGGCCTGTACAGTATCATATATTAATTGTAATCACATGTGGCCCCATGAATGAAGCTGCCAGACAAAAGGACGTGAGTGGCAGGTAAACGAACCCCATTTCAGTGTATGAAATGTGATCTGCCCTAGAGAAGAAAGCCGAAAGCCTTATGAAAGAATGGCGGATAATAGACTTGATGCTGTGCTCTACTGTGTAAGCGAGAGCTGTTGGAGTTCTTGAATGTTTCGTATCAGTGTTTACCGACTGATCACTGGACAGTGCAATGCAGTTGTCCACCGGTGGGTACCAGAGGCTATCTGCTCTGCTCAAAATGACTAGTTATTTCGGCACACGATGACAACTCAGCATTAAAAGGAACCGCACCATATCATTGATCACCAGTGTCGCTTCAGTAGATAGAGCAACTCTGAGTTTTTGGGGCTATTTTGAAGGATATTTTCAAGTGTCATGGCTTGGTGCACCATGTGGGTAGAGAGGCTAGCTTGATTCCCTGTAGTTGCTTCGGTAGTGGAATGTCCTGTGTCATGAGTGCGAGGTCGAGCTAAGTTGGCATGCGATGATTTGCTGGTACATCCATAGCCATGCTATGGAGTTAGGCCTGTAACTTTACATAGTCGCTATTTTCAAGGCGTCTGCCCTAACAAATTAGGCGACACTGGTGATCACTGCACCACGCCAACTGTGCTTCTGATCATATGCTGTGCGTCTGATCATTGGTGCAACAGTCAATTATGATTGCATCAGAAACATGTTTGGTTGTGAGAGTACTGTCACATAGCTCAGCAGGTGCAGCCCGACCGTGACCACTCCCCAATGTAAGGGAGAGCTGTTGCTGTTCTTGAATGTTGCGTATCAGTGTTTACCGACTGATCACTGGGCAGCCCAGTGAACTGCCCCATCGATGGGTGCCATAGCCGATGGGTGCCATAGACGATATCCTCTGCTCAAAATGACTAGGTATTTCGGCACAGGATGACAGTTGGCACTAACAGCGACCCCTATTCAGCCCGGCAGGTGCAGCCCGACCGTGGCCACTCCACTGGATGTTTGCACTCTGCATCGGCTCTGCACACTGTTGGAAGCCCCCACTTTCCTGCTGCACAGTGCAGTGCAGTGCAGTGCTGTGCTGTGCTGTGATGTGCTCCACTGCCAAGCAGGTAGCCGTTGAAGGTGAGGTTGTGCGACATGTGAACACCAGTTCCGTGTACTTCTGACAAACCGGAAAGGTAGTAAATAGGCATGAACCCGAATCGCAAAAATTAACAAACACACAATATCCACCGCTGCACTCGAATGGCACAACAGCACCATCACAGAACCCCCCCAAAGTCTTTCACAGCACTCTTACCCAAACTGCGATAATTATGACGAAACAGAATTCCACGACCACGAGCCAGGGCACAACTCAGATGCTGCGTACTGATTCGCAACAGACCACGATCTACAACACCAGTGGAACAAGCAACAGTATCAAGGTTCTGCAAGTAACGCTCAGCAGAGGGGCCTAACTTCCCAAAAGTAGACATAACAAAAGTTCTCTACGAAGCCAGTCTCTTCTAGTGATATAGAAACAAAAATCCTGAATACTTGGGACTATTTCGTAAGGCTGTGACCTGAAAATTAAACAAACCGCTAGTGATCACTAGTACGCGGTGCAGATACATCAAGCCAAAGGCAGCAGCAGAGGCGGTGGCGGTGCATGCCACCCGCCCCTCCTCCTTCACTCCCGCTGCGGTGTCCACAAGTGGCGCGCAGCGCTCCGCGCGACTCACTCCGTTCGCTCACACCTTCGATATCTCTAAACCCTGCCAGGACGCTGTATGGCAGGCCGCTGCATGCTCCATCATCTCGCCCTCCAGTGGGGGCCCTGGTGGTGCTGCCGGCACAGGAGGTGCGCATCCCCCAAAGCTCTTTTGCACGCGTTTGCGTATTTGGCCCGCAGGGCCTTCTTCGGGGACGGATAGTTTTATAAAGTGTTTTGGCCGAACCCTACGGAAGGCACATCTCGTCGCCAGCGCCGCGTATTTCGGCTGTGAATAAAGTGCTTTTCTGCCCTAGTGTGCATGAGGGTAAAGAATGCTGTCCATGTCAAGAACAGCATTTTATTGCTCGTAACACAACATTTCTGGAACGTTTACCTCGATGTGCTGCGGCGCTGTGCTGCGCATTGCCGGCGACTTTGTCAAAGCCAGCACCTTGCCACCCATGCATGGTAGTATGTTTATGCATCTACATACTACATCTAGATGTAGTATGTAGATGCATAAACATAGTACATCTAGATGTAGTGTCTAACAGCCGCAGCAGGCAGCGAAGGGGGTACTGCTGCATGAAATGCATGCTGCGCACAACCAACACAAGTGTTCTTCTGAGGTCGAAAAAGGCAGTTAATTGTGACCAACCAGTTTCAAGTTCTGCGCCAACAAAAGGATGTACACAGGTTCTGAAATCTACAGAGCATGTGTACAGGCAGCAGCGACATGCATGCGGCATGCAAGCACGTGGCGGAGCTCGCCGAGGAGCTCGTTGCCAGGGTACGGCATGCATCCGGTGCATGCATGCGTGACTCTCCGATGGAAACTTCCAAGCCGCCACAGACACGTGCCACCTCAGCCACAGGTGTGAGATGACTTACAGCACCTGTAGACACTGCTTTCATGCAACAGCTGAGGAAGTGCGTAAAGTTACAGGCCTAACTCCATACAATGGATCATGTACCACAGTCGACGCACCGCGATTCGGTTGCGGCAACAAATAGCTTGAGCTTTTCACTGTTGAACGTTTTGTCCTTTGGGGTAGACGTGATATCAAATCCATCGATCAGAGGGGGGGGGGGGGGGTGGCTGTAGGAAGCTGGTGTTTGTTGCCGAGTGCATGCATGCATATTGTATCGCTGCCGTCATCACTGCAAGTGGAACACAACGATGACCTCCCTCCAGGCCGGCGTTCTTAGCACTTAGTTGGTCTTAGCACAAAGCATAGCACCCCTGGCCACTGGGAGCGCCTTGGGGGTGCCAGCACAAGATGGGGGGGTGCACAGGGGGTGTGCTGTGCACTCCCCCTTTACTGTTAACCTGCACACTTTGCCCATGTGTGCAGCAGCAGCACAGCGCGCCTGCGTCACAGCAGACTTGTGCGACATCCTTTGTATGAACTGTGCATGCATGCGCTCCTTGGATGCTTGTATGCGCTCCGAGTGCCATGCGCTCCGACCCCAGCCACTTGCACCGGCAAGCAGCCCGTGAAGCCGGAGGGAAGCACCAGTGGGGGGTGTCGGGATTGACAACTTGTCAGGCATTGGCAGCCAAACTAATTAACTTTTGGCGTGCTCACCCTGCAAAATGATGTAGTTTTATATGCAACACCCCCCAAATGAGTTCTTTGAATTATTTCGCTGACATAATTGGTGTTCCCCCGCCCCTTAACTATATCCCTGGGCAGCTGGATGGCGCCTCCACCGCTCCATTCTGCACCTGTGCCAGCCAAAATCTGGGAAACCCCCTGACAAGCACTGGTGTAGTGGGAGTTGTTGTTGGCTGTTTCGGGTGTTGCCCCTACACTTAAAAGTCTTGCTACACTTAAAAGTCTTGCTACACTTAACAGTCTTGCTACACTAAACAGTCTTGCTACACTTAACAGTCTTGCCTTTTCACTACTACCCAGCTGGTCTGTGTCCTCCCCCCTCCCCCCTCGACCTGTGCGGTGGCAGAAAAGAATAAACCACCGCTGCCACTACACTTTTACAGTCTCGTCAGGTCTGGATCTCGTACATGCATGGGGCCCTATAACGGCGGGGTCTGACTGGAGGCTGCGGCGCGCGCAGCCCTGAAAGAGCTACGCTTTCCAGTGCTGCTTTCAAATGACGGTGTTAATTTTCAGAAATTGTTTGCGTTTTATGCGTTCTCCAATGCTTTTGAAACTTTCTTTAGGTTACAGTGTTGTTTGAGCGCAGGCCAGGCGGCCACAGCAGCAGAGGCAGTGCCCACCTTCTCCCCACAGTCTGTGGGCAGGATTGCTGTGGAGTCTGTGGCCGGCATCCACTGGCCGCAGTTCGGCACGCGGGCCGCGGAGCGCGCCACCATGAAGCTTCTGCTCGCCCTCAAGGCCGCACTGCAAGGCTCCCGGTGAGACACGCCCTCTCAAAAGTTCTAGAAGATACCATCGACGTGCGGCCGATGAGGTTTTTTTATCTGATTATTGTCCATGATATTGCGATGAAAAGGAGGATATCGTTTTAGATAGTTTATCGCCTTGACGCCGGATCATCGGCCAAACTTCACCTACTTTTTAACAAGTAGGTGAGAGAATAAATAATGGGCAACATCATCTGGGCGGCAGTTGAAGTCGCTGATTTAAGTTCAGTTTTGCATCATGCTCACTGGGAACCGCGCCGTGCCCAGCAGACCCCCGACTCTGTGTGAACTCTTGAGTTTCGTTCTTGTGGGGTTCTTTAGCCATCAGTTAAACTGTAGCACCCTCCCTCCCCCAACCCATCAGTTACTCAAACTGAAGAACTCTTAGGGGCTGTGAAAATACTCGCTTTTGCACGAAAAACTGCATGTGGTTTCATTTCACCGCGTCCCGGGCGTTTCATATTTTACACAGTAGTACGACGTACTTATACCGGAATACGGTTGAAATTTACACGAGGCGCGTGCGATGTGGCCTTGCCCTTAGCCACCTCTCAAACTGAAGAACTCTTAGCAGCAACAGCTGGAGGGGGGGCCCTTCGCAGCATGGGAGGGCAGTCCCCCCCTTGAGGTTGGATATGCAGCTGAGGTTAGATTTGGCCACATTGACGCCGGCGAGCTCTGCTCCTGTAGCCTGGCCCTGAAGTTACAGGGCCGTGCTGTAGCCTGGCAGTGTAGCCCTGTACAGGCTACAGCCCTGGCAGCTGTACAGCCCTGGCAGTAGCCTGGCAGTGTGGCCCTGTACAGGGCAGGCTACAGCACGGCCCTGTAGCTTCCAGGGCCGTGCAGAGTTAACGTCTAGCCACTTAGGATCCATGTGCATATGTTGGTCCCTCCTGCTTTTGCTCTCTCGGCATTCATCACAACTCTGAGTGTGGCGCCTGTAGCCACTGCTGGTGTCCTATCCTTACCGCCTCCTCATCAACCTCTAATGGCCTTCGTTACCTGTACATCCCCAAATACCCAACTCACACATGCACTATCTCTGCCTGTGCGTCAGTCTAGGATCTCAGTTTGAGCCGTCCTGTGGCTACGTGGGTGCAGGTGTGTGGCTATGGTGTCAATTCCCATCGATCTGTACGCTGAATCGTTTGCGAAAAAGGTGATGCATGTGGCAGACATCGCGGTGCGTGCGCGCTCGGTCAGGGACGATGCGCAGCTGGTGAGGCTCTCCATGGACCATCACAGCTGCTGCGGGCTGCTGGAGATGTGCAAGTTCTCCATTCCGGGCTGCATCTCCCTGCCTGTGTGCGAGCCGATGCTGCTCATGGTGCGCGCCCTTGCTTCTAGTGCCCCCTTGCTTCTTGTGCTCCCTTTGGTGATGTTTTGGTGATCTTTTGTTGCCCCTTTTGGTGGTTTCTTTGGTGCTCCCTTGCGGATGCACGGGAACAGAGTTGCTGTCAAGGAATTGGATAGGAATTATTGCAGTGAAATGATGTTGCGAGGGGGTGCTGGTTGATGCTGCTCATAGTGTGAGCCCTTGGAGGCTCGCTTCTAGTGCCCCTTTTAGTGCTCTTTTGGTCCCCCCTTTAGTGCCCCTTTCGGTGCTCCCTTTAGTGCTCTTTTGGTCCCCCCTTTAGTGCCCCTTTTGGTACTCCCTTTAGTGCTCTTTTGGTGCCCCCTTGCTTCTAGTGCTCCCTTGCTGGTGCAAGGTAACAGAGTTGCTGTTAAGGAATCGGGGATATGAATCATTGCAGAGTGATATTGTTGCTCACCAAAGCTGCTGCACATCCCCTTGTGGGAGCTGCTGCACTACCATGCCCATCATGCATTGCGGCAGAGTGCACCTGATGCTCACCAGTTAATTTTTTTGATACCCCTGTCACACGTGGGGACGACATGCATGCATGCAGTTGCGGCACCGGAGAACGAGACTGGCCATCATGCCCATCGAGATCGACCCCGACGCTGAGATGGAGTTTGCGGAGGGTGGCGCCTCCCTCACCTCCTCTGCAGCTGCCATGCTGTGCCAGCCTGGCCGCCCTGACAGCGCCCCAGACTTCTAGCGCCTTCTGATTGGTATTTTTGGGCCCCCAGGGCCTACCTTTCTCATCCGCGCACTTGCTGTGGTTGCGCATATGTCCAAAGCCATGCCTTGATGTTCTGCTACGGTTTCTGCTACATCATGTACCTCGGTCTGTAAGACGGTCTGTAAGGCGATCTGTAAGATATCATGTACCTTGATTTTCTGCTACATTATGTACCTCGGTCTGTAAACTGATGCTCCAGAGCAAATGGCTTGGTCTGGAGAGCACAGTATTGCCACAAAGGGCATCACTGTACACATGCATGCATCCACAGGGCCTTGCAAGGCCTTGGGGTTGTTTAGGTGTGTGGGGCTGCCATAGGAAACTGCTGACATCGATGCGTGCGCAGCACAGGGGGTTGCTGGTTTGTGAATTGTGAGTAGTTTTGAACAAAAATCTTCGACACTGGTGCGCACGAGGAGTGCAGATTTGTCAGCAAGCAGCATGCTCAGGCCTTGGGGCAACGTGTTGAGCTTGGGAGATGGTGGTGGGATGCAAGCCGAAGTGCGCTGAACGCGATTTCAGCAGTAGAAGTGCTCAGGGTCAGGTGGAGGGATCAAGAGTTTTCCAGATTTCATCGTGCGAGCCTTTATTCATTGTCGTTGCCGAACCACAGTTGATGTAAATTCCACTGTTTCAAGGTGATGATTTGCGAAGATTTGCTGGTACATGAGCCATTCTATGGAGTTATGCCTGTAACTTTAAACACTCTTTTAAGGTGCTTCGTTTACTGTGCGTGGGACGATCAGCAACCACAGCATGCAAGTGTTCAGTGGCTAAGGCAGACAGGTTATGTTCCAGCAATGGAACGCGTTCCCCTGTTGGTACGGTTGCCCACGGAAGCAGTGCTCAGAGGCGAGGTCCAGGGGCATATTGGGGCAGGTGCTGCTGCCCCCTAGGCCAGCAGTGCGCATCACAATGCCGGCAGCAGACTCAGGGGCAGGCAGTGTAGCTGCACATGACCCCAGGAAGGAGTAGCAGTCACGCAAGCATGCACACACACACACACACACACACACACACACACACACACACACACACACTGGTGAATCTCGGACTGCTTCTAGGCATCTACACAGGTGTCACACGGATAGAATCGTTTCAAACTGGCCATTGTATGTACGCTTGTGAATTTAAAAAGTAAGTGAGTGTTGCCGCATCGATGTGTATAAGGTTGACTGTATTCCGGATTCGTTGGTGAGAAGCTGGCCCATGGAAGAGCCATGGAAGATTCAATGTGTGTCTGGTCCCTGCAAGAAAATGGAGAGACAAACGACTTGCAGATGAGATATCAGGCTCGTCCGAAGTGGCTTGCAATACGTCATTGCGTTCGTAGCAAGGTTCCTCCAACGAAGCCTGTGCTAGCGCTGTCTGTAGCTGACAGTACTATTACCATAGGCTGCGCCAATTCAGTATGACATAGGACTTCTGAGAACATAGAAGCGGTGCTGTTGCGGCCTGGGCAGCACATGTGGCCAGCAATGGCGCTACAGGGGGAGCTGCACCTGCTCAGGTGGATATCAGCGACGGCACTGCTACACACGGAGATACGTGCATCGAAAATGTCTTTTTCGTCACCTCAATGTTTTAATTGCAAGCCTTGGCGTGTTGTGACCAGCAGTAGCGTTGTAGGATACAGTGCAACCGCTTATGCTGGTCCTGTCACTGCAGAAGAACAGGTTCCCCAGGAGCCGAGGTGTGACACTCTAATAGATTTGATATTTTTATTGTGGTGGTACACGGCAGGTTGTTGTCGTTCCTGAACGTTTCCACTTCCCTTCAGCACGAAGTGTGCGTGCTCATGCAGCAATTGTGCCCATACGTGGTCCTTGCCCCTCCAAAGAACAGCTTTCGCGGAGTATAGATCACCTCGGCAGGTCTGTTATCATAAAGGACGATTGTGCACTACAAAGGGCTTACTGAACAAGATTCACACCTTCCAACAATTCACACTTGTTGTCTACTCCACTACCTGTGAAAACGATATCCAGATCTGACGGCAAGTGCTGTTGGATATATTATGGTACCATCTGTAGTTTACAGCATGCTTGCAGGCGCACTCCTCGTGTGTCACTGCTTCAGCAGTTTGGCAGAGACCTCACACTGCAGGCCAAGCGCGGAGAGCTCGATCCAGTGATTGGCCGTCAATCCATCATCGCTCGAGTTTCCAATGTTCTGTTAAGAAGAACCAAGAATAATCCGCTGTTGCTTGGAGATCCAGGAGTGGGGAAAACTGCGATTGCTGAAGGCATGGCACATTTCATGGCCCATCCACAGGTACGTCATCATTGAACAAAACAAGAGTACCTGACACAAGTATGTATTGCATCCCTGTAATGCATCTTGCGCAGTCCGTGCAGGGCATTGAAGCCAGTCTAGCTGCTCCCTATACTGCGGACACCATCCAATGCCTATTTCATATTCGGTGAATACCAGCCAACATATTTCATATACGATGAAAGCCAGCTAATTGTGTTGCCTATATCGTGAAGATCAGCCAATGCTACATGCACAGTGCAGCTGTTGAATCTGGTCTAGGCTATGCCAAAGGCAACGGCTATGCTGTCAGGGATGACTGTCAAGTGTATGCCCAACAACACTGGAAACACTGAATGCACAATATGGAAAGTGTGGGTATTCATTGTTTCCTGTCGCAGGCAACAGGCAGGCTAGCGAACAAGAGGCTCATCAGCCTGGATGTGGCAGGCCTGCTGGCTGGCACACAGTACAGAGGAACGTTCGAAGAGCGTATCCACGGTGTCATTCACGTACGTTCCAACCTTTTAATACTCTTCAAGATACGTTGCCTTCACGGCAGATGAAAGGATGTGTCTGTCCTGGATTGCTTGCGTTGCGAGTCGTGCCACAACAGAACAGTTCCCATGAGCAATGACCAAAGATCACTGGAATATGTCAAGAGACATATGCAGACACATCAGAAGGAGATCCTTTGATAAGCTGTTCGTTCAGGAGGTGGAGCAGGCCCGGGGCAACATCGTGCTCTTCATCGATGAGCTACACACTCTTGTTGGTGCTGGTGCGGTGCGTGCTGCTCTAGACCACGCAGCCTCACTCTGTTCATCACGAGACATGTAGTTTGTCCCTCTGTGGCAGATGTTTCTCTCTCAACATTGCTCTGCTGACAAGGCATGCTTACTGCACACAGCAGAGTTTATTCCCGAACGAAGGCTTCATTCCATGTGGCAACGATGATGCAACCAATGTCTTGCCATACAAAAAGTTTGCTGTGCTTGTATAGGCCAGGATGCAAGCCTGCTTTATGGCACTTTGATGCTGGGTGTTCGTGATCATCAAAGCAACAGAATCACCGCAAAGCTTGATTCAATGTAATGGTGCAGGTTGAGGGAGCTCTAGACGCAGCAAACATCTTGAAACCAGCCCTGGCAAGAGGCTCGCTGCACTGCATAGGTGCAACAACGTATGAAGAGTACGAGGAGCACCTGCAGGCAAGCCTCCTCTGCTGCCAGCTCACTCTCTGCTCAGTGATACTCTCTAACGTATAACTAGATCTTCCAGCTCATCTGCTCAAAGTGTGTACGGTGATGTGCTTTATGTCATGGCAGTTTGTGCAATTGAGAAAGAATGAACGCAGTGTGCCTCGTTTGAGAAAATGTTTCGAGCAATCCTCCTCACGGACGTTTCTTATCTCATTTGAAGCCTCAGCATGGCTCAGTACATCTCGAGGATGCTAGTTTCGCTGTCTATTGGTCGTCCATCACACTTTGTAGTGCCTCAGAGGTCATTTGGTGCCTACTTACACTGTGACTGGCTGCACGATATGTTCTCTGCACGATTGCTCTCACTCAGTATATGGCCCCTCTGCCACACCCTTGATTTCCGCACTTATCATGACATGTACGCCTTTAGAGACCAAACCTGTCCACTTAAAAATAGCCCCAAATATTCAGAGTTGCTCTATCTAATGAAGCGACACTGGTGATCAACGCATATGATACATGCCCGTCTGTTTTATTCCTCCTCGCAGCAGAGCCCCTGGAGCAGTTGTATTCCCTCTTGAAACAGAGCCGCTGGGGTAGGAGTGCCAGTGAGCGACCGCCGCACCACATGCAGGCAGACCCCGCACTCTCGCGCCGCTTCCAACCCATCCACGTGCCCGAGCCCACCCGCGAAGAGGCACTGGCGGTGCTGCAGGGCCTGCAGCCCCTGTACGAGCGCCACCACGGCGTCACCTTCACCCCAGACGCTCTGCAGATCGCAGCTGCGTGTGCGGCGCTGCACTGCCGGGGCAAGCTGCCGGACTCGGCCATCGACGTTCTGGACGAAGCTGCTGCCATGTGCAGCTCCGCGGTGTGCTTCTTCAAGCGTTCCAGCCAAAGGCGTTGCTGGTTATCTATATTAGTTTGTGTTTTGTAGTGGCTGATGAGTTGCGTTTGTTTTGCTTCTGCAAACGAAGAGTATTAAGGGTATATAATCTAGTTTTAGTAGTAGTATTAGTAGTAGGTAGTATGAAGGGTATATACTCTAGTATTAGTAGTATTAGTAGTAGGTAGTATTAAGGGTATATAATCTAGTTTTAGTAGTAGTATTAGTGGTAGGAAGTGTTAAGGATATATGCTCTAGTATTAGTAGTATTAGTAGTAGGTAGTATTCAGGGTTAGTAGTACGTAGTATTAAGGGTATATACATGGGATGGGAGCTGCGCCATGCAAATGCTTTCGGTGCTTCGTAGTTCCATGTTGCATGCTATTTGTGTTCTCGCTGTTCCATTGCCTTCAAGGTCTGCAACACGATCAAGAGTGTACACAGTAAATGGCACGGTCCTGAGCAGGTTAGACTCCTGTTTGCTGAAGTGGATCTGCACAGCATGGCATGCTGCAGCTTGAAAGAGCTCTGTATGCACTGAATAGTGCCCAAGGAAACCGTGAAGCTACAGCGAGGTAAGCGCAAAGTAGCACACAGCAAAGGCACAATGTGTAGCCACCACTAATATAGAGCACTGCATCCAGACCTATCTGCCTAATTGACTAACATGACGCACTCAAGCCACTCTATGCACCATAGCCATAGCCACAGAAGTGCACCTCTCGACAGAAACTCCCAGTCCACACATGCACGCATGCTGCTGCAGGGGCCGAACTTGCTGGAGGGCACGCTGGGACTTCACACCCCCCCTCTGCAGGGGGACTCCGCACAGCACCACGCGCCGCAAGGCCCGCCGCCAGCTCGCGCTCCGCACAAAGGCATGGCATGCCCGCACTGCGGGCTGGCTGCAGAAGATTCCGGAAGGATCAGAAGCTCCAGTTTGGTGTGCAGGCACGCTTGCTGCCCTTCCTGAATGCCTGTGCTTTCACCACGCAGCTGATGCTGGATATTTCTACCGAGGTTATTAATTTTCTTCGATTATTCATACTCAAAACGTAACAATGGTGCTACTGCCGTCATTACTATCGCAGTTTGGCTAAGAGTGCTGGGAAAGACTGTCGTGATGGTGCTGTTGTGCCATTCGAGTGCAGTGGTGGATATTTGTCTTAGGTGCTTTTGGTTATTTGGGTTCATGCATGTTCACTACCTTTCCGGTTTGTAAAAGGTGCTGCTGCACCATTCGAGTGAATGCGGTGCTTTGAAGTTTTGATCTTGCATGCTATTCGGGTTCCTGCCCTTTCTTCGCCTTTCAGGTTTGTAATATAAATACTCGAAACATTTTAGTACCTTATGTTAAAGGCAATCCAATAACATATGCCTACGAGGCATCATGCCCGCAGTCATAGGTTATTTGATTACTTCTAACATAATATAGTTATTAATGAATCCCTAATGCATGCAGGGCATGCTACACAGAGTTCCTCAACATCCCCGCAGACAGGCTCATGCTCGGCAGCTCCGTGCTGCAGGCTACGGCGCAGAAGAGGAGCCTCAAAGCTGGGCAGCCCCTATCACCCCCCGACGCCCCCCCCGCCCCACCCCACGCTCCCCAGCTGCCCCTACACACACCTTTACCCTCTGTAAGCAACGTCACCTTGAGACAAGTTAGGACACACAGGGGACAGCCTCCGGCGCCTGCCCCCCAGGCGACCGCAGCGCCACCTTGCGCTACCGCCCCACTAGAGGGGGGTACGGCTGGGCATACCATTAGGGTGGCACAGGCGCTGACTGCCAGGAGCCGAGTGCCTGTGACTCAGCTTCCTGCTGCTGGTGTCATCGCACCTGCGACTCAGTCTCTTGCTGCTGGTGTCACCGCAACAACCCCAAAGGACTCCGAATCGCTGCAGAGGCTGCAGGAAGGGGTTCCAGTGGTGGACTCGAATGCGGTGCTCCAGGTGCTTTGCTGCTGCCAGCAACTTGCTGATGTCTTTCGTGATGGTGCTGTTGTGCCATTCGAGTGAAGTGGTGGATGTTTGCCTTAGTTGCTTTTGGCTGTTTGGGTTCCTGCCTATTTACTACCTTTCCGGTTCGTGAAAGGTATCTTGCTGATGTTATGTTTCTGTTTTCTGCTGCAAGCAGCTTGCTTATGTTATGCTGTGAGTTGTGGAATGCGCCACTGGTGTGCCACTTCATTTCTTGGGGTTTGATGAACGGTGGGTTGTGTTTCTCTTTTCTGCACGCGCACATGTGGCTGCGAGCATCAGACGTTGGGGGCGCGTGCTGTGTCATAGCCTGCGCGCAAGTTTCTATGCTTTGATCACCGTTGCCTGGTTCTGTAGGGAACGTGGTTCCTGAATAGTTGGGACTGTTTCTTAGGCGTTTACGCTGACAAAGAAGCGGTGCTTCAGGTGCTCTGGTGCTGATGTGGTGTGTGCTGCACTGCAAGTGTCTGTTGTTGGGGGTGCTTGCTGTGTGTCCGTGAATGTGGAGCCTCTCTGACCGCCTTGGAGACGTTTCAACATGCTTCTTCTCAACACATATTTATCACATAAGTGACAATACTGATCACATACGCCACTTGGCTGTTGCTGCTGCTAGAACTGGGCATGTGAAGTGTGGTACTTTCCTGGCTAGTGTGCATAGGGAATTGAGTGTGGCGCTGTGCAAAGGCAACCGCACTGTTTTAGTGCGGTAGTGTGCGCACGCGCTTTTCCGAGCTGGGGTGCAGTTGTACACTCGTGCTGGTGGTCGTGCTCGTATTCCTGGGCACCTCATTCCATCGGATGAGGTTGAGTAGCTCGCCTCTGCCCTCCCTATAGTTTCCTCTTGTTGCATTTTCCTGTCTTTAGCTAGGGTTCCAACCGCCCCTCTCCTAGTCCTGCATTGTGAGGGAGTGCGCGGTGCTGCTGGTCAACGAGGACACGCCGATCAGCCTTGAGACGCCGCCAGCTGACAATAAGTCCCAGTTGGGAGTTGGAAAGCCGAGGGGGAGTACCATTGGACATGGCTTCTGGCGTGTGGGGGCTAGTGGGGCTGCTGTTTTGCTGCTGGCCGCTGCTTGGTGTGGCTTGGGGGTGCTCGGCTTGGGGGTGCTCGGCTGTGACAGACTAAAAACAGCTAAATTTGTTAAAGAGGTATCTGCCGACTATAGTATGTGGTAGGAGCACGTTCGGGAGACAAAGCCATGTCGTACACATACTCTGTTTCGGCTGATACCAAAACCATCTTCAGTCCCGGATGCCACTTTTATATATATGGTCGGTCAGTTGAACATTTCGTTTCGGGGGGGTACTGTGGTACCACGCCGTTCACTATGAACAGCAAGACGAGGCGAAGAAAGAGAACGTTTTTTCACGGCAAGGCTGCTGTGGGAACGGGGAAGGCAATTATGCGCAGGGAGCGGCATCTCCTGCTTATGTAAAGTACTTTGTACTGTCAGCACTGTACCCATGCATGCAGCTGGATTGCATGTGGCCGAAACATGGTGAAAAAAATACCAATTGAGTTAAAGTACGTAGAACTCGAACAGTGCTGGTGCTGCTGCTGCAGGTTGTGGCGGAGCAGACCGGGCTGGCCGTGGGGCAGCTGAGGGGGGATGCGGAGTGGTTTGCAGATGTGCTGGGGCTCCTGAACAGCAGCATTGTGGGCCAGGCACACGCAAAACAGTGTGTTTCGATTCAGCTCGCTGGGTTTCTACGGCTTGCATTGTTCTGACAGTTGGTTTGTGTTGTAGTTTCGCCTCGTTTTCTGTTTTGGTGGTTTGAACTCCACGCAGCTGCTCCCCCACAGCGCCTGGCGACCCTTTTATCGCCTGTACTTGCACGGTGCTCTGAAGTGTCACCCTCCGTGTGGCGTGAGGAGGCCGAGGCCCTGCAGTGTGCTCGACTGAGTGTGAACCACAGACTTAATGCATTCACAACACCCCACAACAGCCAACACGACAACTCCGAACAACATACGCGCTGCATATGGATGTAGCGCTCCCACACTGCACCAGTCGTTGCTTCCCTCTACATCAGTTCCATGTGGATCGACTGGATGTGGAAGCGTCCGCATACATGTGTGGATGTGTGGTCAGTGCGCACTTTCAGTACCAATGTGCGCACAACACTGCCAGGCGCTTAGCCTCAGGGACAACCCACACATGCAGGGCCATCGTCAACGCTGCAAAGCTTGCATACATTCAAGCCCTAGAAGGCCGCCACCAGCTATCTGGCAGCCTCCACGCCACCACCACCACCACCCGCAAAGCCCCAGCGCTCCTCCTGTGCGGCCCTCCCGGCTCAGGCAGGCGTACCATGTGCCGCACACTCTCCACCAAGCTCTTCCCCACCTCTGCAGTGCTGTGGCTGGACATGGCGCAGTTTGCCGGGGCCGCCGCAGCAGTTGAGCTGGTAGGGCCGCCTGCCGGGACCGTGGGCCATGCTGAGGGAGGGCTTCTGACACGCATGCTGCGCCGCCACCGCCACAGCTTGCTGGTGGCGGACAACCTGGAGGCCGCGCACGCTAGCGTTCAGGCTCTGCTAGGGAGTACTCTGCGGCAGGCGGCTCTGAGGGACGGCCACCGCCGCCTGGATTGCTCCCACATGTGGGTGCTCGCTATTGACAGCACATCAGCAATGGCGTCCACACGAAGCGCACCACCACCACCAACCACCACCACCACAACAACGTCAACATCTACGGCGCAAGCACACGCACCCACCCAAGCACAGAACAATGTGCTAGATCAGTATGTGCCTCCGCTTGGCAAAGAAGAGGGGAGCCCTGCATCGCCTGCCCCAGATGCTATCCCCGCTGCGGTGAATATTTGTTCTCATCCCCAACAATGTGCGAATCGTGAAAGCAGCGCCACACCCTCCGACGCAGGCAGCACCAAGGCGCTTCTGCACGCCGCCTGGAATGCCGCTGAAGCCGAGAGGCACAGCACCTGTAGCCACACCCATGGGCTCACGAGCGAGGAGGACACTTCTCGTGGTGTGAGGCAGGTGGACGGGAAAAGCAAACTAGGCGAGCGAGTGCAATTTCATGCAGCGCTAGCGTCCACGCTGCAGCGCGTGCAGCTGGAGAGCCTGAGCGCCTCGGAACTGTGTGGAGTTGCGCGCATGAAGCTGCAGGAGCTGTCTGAGAGGTTGTGGGTGGCGCATGGCTGCTCGCTGGCGTGGTCGCCTGCAGCTGTCCGCAGGGTCGCGCGCGGGGAGCGCTGTGTTGTTGCCCGTGTAGGAGATAATGGTGAGGGGGTGCGTGATGCTCCGCGCCTGGGAGGGCTGCCTGGCCGGGTGGCGGGCCGGGGGATGCTAGACCTCGGGGTTATAACGGGGCATTGCGTCGCGGATGCCGTGGGCACAGTGCATGCATGCTGTTGGCAGATCATAGACGAGGCTAGGGCTCAGAATAGTTTGGGTGTTTGCGGTAGTGTGGCGGCCATTCATGTTGGGGAAGTTGACGGGGCGCTGGCGTGTTGGGCTGGGTGTAGTGGTGGGCAGCCATTGAGCGTGCCGCAGGGTTGAGTGGCGTGGCTTTTGTTTTGGTTCTTGCTCTGTGAAAACCATTGCAGTTGATAAGAAAGCGGGTGTCATTGGCAGTGGCACAGCAGTGTGATTTGATTGCCGCAGAGTTTGCACTTCGAGGTGCAGTGCCGTTGTTTGTGATGCCACAGGGCTGTGTTGAATTCCGTAAATGAGTCAGGGCTGTGATGTGAGTTTGTCAGATCTCAAGAAAATATGGGTTTTTTGGAGGGCTCTGAGTGGGCTGCGCTCCTGTAGATGTCAACACACATTTTAGGGTGGGGCGCGCACCAGACATGTTGCCTCCCCCACCTCTGCATCTCAATCACCTGACCACCAGATCTGGGAGCCTCAGATTATGGCTCCACCTTGAATTGGTAATTTGGCGTTAATCTGGGGTGATTGGAGGGAAATTAATAGCATAATTTGACGTTAATCTGCACTTTTCAGATTGATGTAATCTCCTTTTTTGTCACCTGTAATTACAGCATTTAAATTAGACGTTAATCTGATGGTCGGCATCTATAATTTACGGCCCTAGTGTCATTGAACTCTAACCCTTTTTCGGATCGAGCATCGATCGAATACCACCCTCGTCCCGCTTTATCCTTGCATATTCATATGTGACTGGCTCTGCCGCTCTTCAAGTGGTTGGTGCCGTTTCAAGAGCCAGGCGCCTTGCTCGTGTAAGCAACTCTGGCGATGAATCGGCCGCTGGAAGCTGAACCTCTCACTTGGCAGATCATAGACGAGGCTAGGGCTCAGATTTGGGTGTTTACGGTGGTGTGGGGGACGTTGATGTTGGGGAAGTGGACGGGGTGCTGGCGTGCTGGGCCTGGGTGGTGGTGGGCAGCCTGGGTTGGGGGGTGCCGCACGGAGTGGCGTTGCAGCACAGCTGATGTTGCAATCGTTTCGGTTCTTGCTCTGTGAAAGCTACTGCAGTTGAAAGTGAAACAGATTTCATTGGCAGTGGCATCAGCAGTGTGGTTTGCTGTTTGCACAGTTTGCACTTCCTGGTGCAGTGCAGTTCTTTGTGATATCTCACTGCTAGCTGCGGTGGCTGCCTGCTGAACCATCCAAATTACAACCTTACAACAGACTATACCAAGTAATCGAGGAAAGTCGAGAGACCGTCGCACTCATGCCCTCCACATATGCCAGAAACTCATGCACCTGCTATGCAGCTCGCTCACTGACCCTCAGAAAAGAGTCGCAGCACATTACATAATCCTCACTGTGGGGCCTCTGACACAATATGCATGCCACTATGTGGGAAAGTGACAGCTATTCTGGAGCAGAGCAACGGCGCAACATCGCCCAATCCAGCAGTCAGAGGGCAGGCATGCGGCCCACTGCGATCGCTCCGGTGCCTCAGGAACAACAACCAAAGCATAAAAAAGAGGGGAAAGACATATTGTGGCATATCGCGCCGCCATGCAACAATCAATGTCACAGTTTCACATAAGCAGCACTGCAGCCGATGACCCACAAGCGCCGTCAGTCATGAGTCATGTGTCATGTGTCAAGTTTCATGCATGCATTCATTTGTGCGTGTGTGGACGTAAACCGTGGACTTATTGCCAGCTGCCGTGCGGAGGTTTTCTTATTTCGGAGGATTTCGGCCGCCATGTAGAAGGCCGGGGGTTTCCGGCAGAGGGCTCCACCCGATCCTGCGTGCGGCTGCCATGGCGTCGCTGACAGCCCCCCCCTGCCGGCAGACGCTGTGGGCACCATCAAAGCCGTACTCATGCTCGAATTTCTTGTACAGGCTATCAGGATCTGCACACAAAAGACAAGAAAGTAACCATGCATGCATACTGCTACCTGCACCTGAGCATGCCACCTGTGGCCACAGGTTCCTCCAGAGGGGTGCGGAAGCGGGTGCGGAACAGTACTGAGCAAGAAGATCTGGGAAAGTAATGGAAAGGTTTTCGCTGATTAAGATGCCTGTGCAGAGCGACGTTCGTGATGCACGATTCAAGCTTGTGCATGCATGGATACCATGCACAAGATGTACAGCTTGTGACAAAAATCTGCAAAAGGATGCTCTTGACATGCACAGTTCGCAGCCGCGAACCCCTGTAGCCACACTGACAGGTCGAGGTCATGCATGCGCACTTGCTTTCTTGTCCTTGGCTTGCAGATCCCAGTACGTCGTCGCATAAATGCCTGACCTCCGACTGATCTTCCTCTCCACAAAATAGTCCTGAGACCTGGTTACGTAATGGAACAAAACCACCTGGAAGTCGTCTGCGATGTTTGTGTAGCGCTTGTGAAAGGTTGGCTCCAGATGGGCTCTGTGGGAGGTGGACATGGATGCCAGAGTGGTGCCAGATGTCATCTTGTAATGGTCCATGTACAAAGGGTCACCATTTCCAAGCACCGAAACTGCTCCATGCCTGCAAGGCATACTTCTGCAATCTTGCTACGATGCAAGCAGTGCAGCAATCACCAGCACCGCTTCATTTGGCAGGTCACTGAAATTCTGCAGGTCACTGACCTTGCTAAGAGTGCCATATATTTAGGCCTGTGCCAATATACGGAGGGCATGTGAGATTATACGGAGGGAAGTTCAGAACGCATACTTTCGTATATCGTCCTCTTGATGGGGATTTTGACACTCTTTTCGGGGCACTACACCCCCAAGAATCTTTGATTTGTTAGGTGTGTGATAATATACGATATAGCAAATGCAGAATCGTATATTGGCACAGCACTACATATATTCATCATCTACATATATATATGATTATTCCTGCTCTTCTGGCGTTTCTGCGGATCCCCGCAACCACACGCAGGCTTATTACAAACTTAAGCAACATACACCATCCTGATGCTTTTGGGCTTGAGCTGCGGCGTGTTCGACTACGCTGTGCGTGGCTATCGTTGCATGAGTTTGGTGGATCATGATGGTAGCTACGACCTGTACGACGCAGAGAAGTGCGTGTGATACCGAGTATGGACTCATACCGTTATATATATTTGTGTCGAAGCGACGTCAAAGTTTGAAAGCGCTTCCTTTGGCTACGTTGAAGACCAGGTCTCGAACTTTGACCAGCAATAAAGTGTCAGCACAATGCACCGCTGCACCATAGCTCCTGGGAATCTCTTTGAAATATTCTGAAGATGTGCACAACTTCATTATTTGGACGCAAGCTGCTTTACATTCGTGTTGCAATGTACAAAGCTCATGCAATGCTCTGGAGAGCTCAACAGATTGAACTGCAGCTGCAAGCATATATAACCATCATTTCGTACAGTTTGGGATCTGTCTCTGGATCGTTTTCGTACGGTGATGCATTCCTTGCAATTGCCGTTAGGTACCGTCTGCACTGTGCACGCGGAGCCATGGACAATTCGGAAATGCACAGGACGAAACAGAAACATAAACGAATAGCCAACTCTGAGATACCAGGACATGTTGCCCTTGCCATGCTGGTGATCTTCAATCTATACGTGACGTGGTGTCGGTTCAATCTATACGAGACGTGCTGTCTATTCAATGCATACGTGACATGGTGTCGGTTCAATCTATACGAGACGTCTCTATTCGATGGTGATGAGACGTGACCACCAGTGGCTGTTCAACATCTACATACAGACACGCACACTTACAGCATGCAGATTCAAGTGCAAAGAAAAGCGGAAGCTTTTCTTTGCACACTAAGAGGCTGAGTCGCGCGAAGTGCGCGAAGCCTTGTTGATCTATGTAGCTAAATGACGCAGGTTGTCAATGGGGGTCAGTATGGTTACGGTCGTAGTTGTGCCATGAGTGCAGGTGAGGGCTGCCGTCTGGATATTGTCTAGATGTAGCTGGTGCGCCTTTCGAGTGAAGTGATTCTGCATGTTTGGTTTCTTGTCACTTTACTGCTATTCACATTCGGCTCGGAGCAGGGGAAATATTTGAAGCGTTCCGATGGTAGAGAAGTGGGGCCCGTACTCAAAATTGCACTGATGAACGTGTGTGGGCCGAAATGTAGCATGATGGTGCAGCCAAAAGGTGTTTCCGAGGCATTTCATCTGCTTGCTAAGCACCCCTGTGCACTTGTTAAAGGCCTTGAGCTGCCCCTCTGCGGGCATCGCTCGACGGCCAGCACTCCCGAACAGTACCCACTGCATGGACACTGAGGACGCGAATCTAAAGTCATCCTGCCGCAGCAGAGTCTTCAAGGAGTCTCTCGTTGTGACAGACCTCTGCCTGCATGTTCACAGCCCTTTGCTTCCTGCCTTGAAACTGTTCTGGACTGTTTCCTACCAACAGGTTGTGCAATCCGGAAAGATAGTAAATAGTCATGAATCTAGGCTACCTTGCTCATTGTTTGCTCTCCTTAGAACTCTCCTGGGTGCAGTCGATGTAAACACAATAGGCATGAACCCAGATAGCCAAAGAAACTAACACAAAAGAAACACTACGTCACTCAAATGGCACGATCAAGCAAGTGCTTCCCAGCATCAGCAAGTTTCAGCCAAACTACAGGCTGTAAATAACTACACCCAGATGGCAATCAAGAACGTCATACTCACAACTGTGCGCAAAACTACAGGTCGCAACGTGGTACATGCAGGTGGCAGGTCAGTCCCCCTTTCTACATCGAGATGCTTCAGAATTGAGATGCAAACACGTGGCAAAGAACAACATGCAATGTGGTACTTGTCACATCACATGCTGATTGTGGCTACAGGAACGAGAGCACTGACCGGTAACAACGGATACAACCAGGCAAGGTGTTGGCCCGAGGCTGACAGAGGTGGCAAACGGGAAGAACAGGTACGAGCTGGATGTGATGCAGACTGCAAACTTCAGAGAATTCATAGATTTTCACCAGACATAAACCAGCGGCGATCATATGTATCAGATGTAAATGCCAAACACCAGCAGAATAGTACGCTCTAAGGATGCAACTCGAGTGATCATGCAACACCGAGGGGGGAAGGGAGGTAGGCCACACTTGTTGAGAACCATGATGAACTCATCAAGGTCGATGAATGCGACCCAAGAGTGTAACCGGGCAGCTTTTCTGGAGCATTCATTGTACCAATTCGTCTGGGCTGGGTGCTTGGGTCCTGGGTACAGCCCCAAGTCTAATATACCAGCATCTATGTATGGTTGCAGGTCATTCTGAATAGCACACGATTCTCCATTCTCCCGCAGGTAGAATGAGTCGACCCCTACCCATCGGTGGTAGTCTATGAACTCTTTGACATCCTCAGGCCTCTCATCCTTCATGATGGCACATACAGCGATCGTGGTGGAAGCCTGTGCATGTCTAAAAGGGTCAATGCGAGCAACTGAGGCCCCCTTAGACGTTGATGCATGGCTGAATGAACTGTGAACTGTATGCTGCCTGCACCATGCTCGAGTTGTTGAGTACGTGTTCTGCTGCAGCTTGCAGGCCATGCCAACAACTTGGCACGGTATGTGGATGGATGATTAAAAGACATTTCTGCATGCCTACACATGACGAGGAACTCCAGTTTCAACAGTTGCTCATCGTGCATTCAAACAGCGGAAGGTCATCCGCTTGGACTACACATTGGTAGGTGGAGGATGCAGAGATAGGTGTCCGTATGATGCAGAAAGCGGAGTAACTCAGAGCAAAATATGCGAGGGGCTGAGAATGGTGAACAAAGCATCGTACCTCTCCTCTTTCGGATCAGTAGCTGCCTCCAAGTTAAGTGCTGTCAAGGCTCGTGGGCCCGCCTCCGCAACTGATACACGCAAAGTGCTGTAGCTCATGTATAACACAACTAAGAGCGCAGCAAGAACGTACAGCCATCTGTACATCCACATCTCTCGATTTCAAAACGGGTGGCAACACCTAAGCAAGCCTGCCCAACTGCACGTCCACACGGCCGTCCGCGCAACACATCCCATCACGAAACTCCCCATAACCAGCCACACATAACGTCGATTGCTGATGTGAAGTGTATGATCGCTGACCTGTAACAGCTGCTCAGCTTCAACTGCCTGTAGCAAAGGAACCTGGAAGGTCAACCTGCGCCCTACTTTACTCAAATATAGGCTTGCCGCTGAGTGCTCTGTGCAGGAGTGAGTATCTTGAACATCGAGACCATGAAATTGCATCAACACGGCAATTAATTAGGTTGCGGGGCGTAACTAGAGTAATGCTGACATGGGTGTGAACATTCAACCTCAAACGAAAACTGATACCACAGGTGAAACGCCTCAAAAAGAACTATAATCGTTTACGCAGTGTGCCGTGTTCTGATCAGCTGCTACGTTGTCTGAGCACAACGGACAGCGAGCGGTATGTTGCATTGCCAAGTACTTGAACAATTGCACACCCCCTTCTGCCATCGCCGCACCCCGCTGCCCCCAAAAGAGGTCTCTTAACAAGGATATCTAGGGGGTCGATTAGCCATTGATTAGTTAGGCGCTAATCAGCCTGCTATTCGGAATGGGCCAAGAACAATGATACAACGATGAAGCGTGGTCCTAATACACAAGCATCACCAGGGAGGCTACCGCCCCCCCTGGCGGGAAGGCAGGCTTGTATGCATCACTGGGGAGGCTACCGCCCCCCCCTGTCTGGCTATCCAGCAATCGCAACATCCTGTTGGGTATCTTCAAGTTCTGGCCCTGAATTGAATTCTGACTGTAAACGACACATACCTGGCTCATAAACCCCGAGCGACGGGTGTAATATGGCAATGTTTCCAGGGTTCGAACCCCGGCCCGGCCAGCGCGACCTCTCGTATTTTCTTCAAGCTTCTGAGCCGGGTTGCGTAATGGGTATCTGGTGGTTTCCCATACAACGAATTGCATGAAGCCCACCACTGCGGCACTGCGGCCAAAGCTCAAAATGTGTATGGCAGCGTCCCCCAATAATTTACCATACTTTTGCCATACTGTAGCCAAACTGCAATAGTAATGACGAAACGCAATGCCACAACCATGAGCAAAGGCACAACTGAAACATTGTCTACTGGGACACTGCCTATTCTGTGACAAAAACAGGAATGAAGATTATTGTACAGAACGATTGCTGACAAGGGTGCGTTGTTTTCCTCAGCAGAGCATAGCCGTGCTGTGCCATGGCGACTGGCCAGTGACGACATGATAAGAGGTCTCGATCCATCCTGGCACGAGGGGACTGCACCAACCTGTCATAGCACAGGGCCCCGGGGCGGCATATGCTTTCCAGGTTATACATTACAAGTTCTCTGTGATCTGTGAGGAGATTATATTTCATTTACTACAGATTAATCGACGATGATCAGACTAACGTGTAAGTTAAACGCTTTAATCTGCTGTAATTAAAGCAAGGAAATAGTGTAATCTGTATTTTAAACCCCTACACTGTCGATGAACGTTTCATTCTCAGTGTATCAACACAGCTGAATTCAACAGCAGCAAACTCGGCTTTACTATCTACAATCACACATGCATTTCGTGCTTAATGACATGGACGCTGCAGGCTCTCCCTCCCTGCACAACCAGCCCGCCCACACCCCATCAGAACCCACCCCCCCAATCCAGCTCAACCATCCCAACCCCTGCCCGCCAGCCACGCCCCCTCCCCCCCAGCTCTTCCAGCACGCCCGCCGCACGCTTCCCGCCGCCCCCAGCCAACTTCAACTGCCGGAATGCAAGGCCACCCCATTGCGGCCAGCGCGAACTCGAGGCCTGAATACCCCCCACCCGCAGCACTTCCCCCAGGGACCCCACATTCAGAGGCCCCGATGGCAGCCCGGCTTTCTCACAGCCCCTCTCAGCGAGGTGGGCTGCCTCACCTCCCGCTGCCGCGATACACCTCTCGCCGCTCCCGCATTCCGGAGTGCGGAGATATGGAAGAAATGTTCCCTGGACGCAAGGAGATGATCCTGGATGTCTCATACATACAACCATGTGCAGAGTCGTACTTCACTGCCACAGCAAGTGATGACGGGGCTGCCGCCAAAAAGAGCGCCGCCCAGAATCGCGCCCACCACAGCGCTGCCCTGTCGCCCACTGCATCCTCCCGCATCTCCATCGTTCCCCTCATTCATGAAGTTTCCGGTAGACTGGGTGAGCCTGCTAGCCAGCATCTGAACTTGCTGGGCGAGCTGGCCGCCTCCATATGCGCGGTGGACAAGCGTACTCTTGTTGACCCGACGTTGTACGAGCTCGCCTCCGCCACCTGCCGGAGCAATCATGACATAGTTTTCCACTGACATACATGCGTGTGCGGCAGGCAAGGCCCTCCTACCGGGCCTGTCGGCTCCCTCGGCCGACGCCGCCTCCACATGCGGCGCCTAAGCACGCCCCCACCACCCCGGTCACCAACTTCTCCGCTTTTACCGGCCCCGCTGATGGCCCGCCCGAGTTGCATGGCCCCCGCTTCCCGCAGCCCTTGCCCTCTGAGTGTCACCCCCTCCCTCCCGCGGCAGCCTTGGCGCCCCCTCAGCACTTCCCATTTGCTGGCGCCAGCACCCACTGATTACAGCGTGCGCTCACCGCCGAGCTCCCCTGGCAAGCCTGCCGGCGGGCGCGACGCCCTCGGTGAGGTGTCGGTAGCCTGGTATGGCGCCCTGATCCTGTCCTGTGTCATGTTCTGTGGTGTTGCTCATCTTTACCACTTGTGTGTAGGTACAGGGAGCTTTCGCTTGATGCCGTTCGTACTTGATGACCTGGTAGGCTCTGCTGTGCGTGAAAGGTTCTGCCGCGCGCGTTGTGTCATTCTTCTTGCTCTGTGTTGAGTGGTTACAAGGTGATGTTCTTGGAGATGCACATGTACAAACTTAAGACATGTATGAAAATTACATCGAACTTAAGACATGTGTGTAATGCCACGCAGTCGGACTGGGAGTTGCAATGCTTGTTGTGGTGCGTTGCATCTGCAGCAGCAATGTGTGCAGCATCGGCAGTCTTCGATCCCACATGTATCTCCCGCAGGCCAAAGGGTGTCCTTCAGAGCACGCTTTCTTCAGTTCGCTGCGCACATTCATGCGAAGGCCGTCTCACATTCATGTCAGGTTGTAAAGTCGCCCTGCCACATGTGATGGTGTTGAGTGAGCAAGCGCCAAAACGCCAAGACGAAGCGCCTGCAAAACTTGCGCTGGTCACCGGGTATAATAACTACTTCAGCAGTGATGGGGAACCTTTTGAGGCAATATGTGTCAGACGTTCACAGGGTGCTTGAGCATAGGGCGCGTGTGTGTGGTGAAGTGTTTTATTAGCACACAGGCAGCACACCAGGTCATCGCATGCAGGCATGTGAAATTGTGTGGTGGTTGACACTGGAAGAACGCTGACTTGGGAGATTCAGGAGTTGATACCTCTCATGTATGCACTCTGCCAAACAGACGCAACATACTAGCACTGCATCCCCGCCACAGAATTTCCTCTGCACCACATTGGGTGCAAGTTGCAGTGCATTGAGCTCTGGGAAGCACAGCATGTAGTGATGGCACGATGTGAACCTGCTACAGGGCCATGCTATCAACACGGCTGTCTACATGAACACTGTCGCATGCCAAACAGTGATGCAGATACTGTTGGGTTCTTCCACAGCATCTGCATCACTGTGTGGCTCCTCCACCAGCAACGCCATCGGAGCAGTACCAACAAAAACGTCATGCCCTTCGCAAGGCCATTGAGGACATCCAACTTACTTGAAGCCTGAAGAGAGCTTCAACACTAACGACCCACCGGCACCAAGCCAGTGACAGGTTTGATGAGCGGCGTTCCAAGTCTCAAGAGCTATGAATACACGATCTGAGGCGATACTGCAAACGAATTGTGTGCAGGCATCATTACATCACAATAAGGAAGAGCTCACTCGATGCTGATCGCAGCATGAACAGTGAAGGAAAATAGAGACGTACGTGCAAAGACACGGTGTGATGAAGATCCAGCCGAAAAAAAGGAGGGCTTTCAAGTGGGAGAGGCAGTGGCGATGCATCGGCGATGCATCATGCCTCTTCCACTTGGAAGCCCTCCTTTTTATGCACCCGGATCTGCTGCACACCGTGTCGGTGCTCATACATATCTGTGATCCTCCTCTGGTTCATGCTGCCATCAGAATCTAGTGAACTCTTCAAATCTGTCACGAGCTGCCACTGCACAGGAATGTACATGATAAGGTATCGTGTACATTCCTGTGCAGAGGCAGCTCATGACAGATTTGAAGAGTTCACTAGATGCTGATGGCAGCATGAACCTCGTCGATAAGAGAAGACCTGCCAACAGAGTGCCATACATATGACCAGCACAGCTGGAAGAAAGTACCCTCTGGATGATGCGCAGCTCATCGCTCTATGTTAAAGCTCATCACTGCTATGACGTTTCGTTCGTTGAAAGCTTGCTTTCGTTCGCTAAAAGCTTGCTGCTGACAAACGTGAAGGCGTGGTGCAACCTCATCAAGCTGGTCCTGACTACAGCATGGCTCTACTTCCTGCACAACAGCGGCCTTAGCTCTCCAAACATCATATATATACCAGTGCATCCACGTGACTTTATCAACCGACCGAGCATATCGGATGAACCCACCTTCAACAGAGTCATCCAGCATTTCGCCGGCGCACTCTGCAGGCTCTCCAGCTATCCGGAGGCCTGCGATGGCGATTCGCACAATGAATTGAATTTCGCCGTAGACTTGGAGAGCTGAAGTGTAACTGCATGGGGCGGGACGAGAATGGGCGGGAATGCTCTGCCTGAGGGAGTGCAAGAGCCTGGTAACAGAGGCGCCAGTTGTGCGACTTCTGCATCATCGCAAACTCCTGTAGAAGTACACATACGGGCGGAAGTACGGGGTAAATCGTTCGCGGTACAAGTGAGAGGTTCAGCTTTAAGCTGCCGAATCATCGCCAGAGTTGCTTACACGAGCAACGCCTGGCTTGAAATGGCACCAACCACTTGAAGAGCAGCAGAGCCATTCATATATGACTATGCGAGGATAGTGCTGGACGAGGGTGGTATTCGAGCGATGTTCGATCTAGATGGTGTGATATATCATGATAGTGGCCCTGCCTTGTGGATTCCCGAAGGTAAACATCTCTTTCGGAATCAGCAAAAGGAGGTTTCTGACTATGTTTTATATATTAGAGACTAGAGCATGAATGCACTCAGCCTAGTCCTATTGACCCTCGGCGGCGGCGCCGCCATTGCCGTCATGCATGTGTTTACATGCATGGTGAACATGCATATCATGCTGCTATTCAGCCTTGCGTAAATGTGACAGCTAACAGCGGCTGGCGACCACAGAATGGGTCACAAGGGACCTGAAACCCTAGGGAGTGGAGCGGGCTGACCTAAACGGAACAGCTGAGCGGGTGGGTGCTCTGCGCTCACTCCCTAAGGCACAGACAATGCCCCTGAATGCATGAGTGCAGATGTGATGTGCACTGTGCAGAGAATGACATGCTCTGCCACATGAAACCAATTGAAGGGATTCCATGCTCAAAACGTCTCTACCGTTTTGGGCATGCTGACTACTCCGCAGCAATTCATAACCCAATTCCAAACATATATATGTAGGGGTTTTGTATCTTCCGCCTCAAAGCTACAGAAGATTGTCATCAAAGCGGACCTGCATACAAAACAAAGCCTTGATTAAGCTGCCCGTAGGAGCAAATATTTTCCTCGTGGTCGGTGGGGGTGACGTCTGTTTCCAATCGAAAATGCAACTACTTGCATCATGAAATTGCATCATGAAACAACCACCTTGGGGCAAGAAGTTCATTCTATACTCGCGGACGACATGCCACACGCCTGTGCTTGGGATGTGCCTGGCAACCCTCGGTTGCAGCGTTCGTGCAGCCAGTTGCGCGGAGGAGCGTGCTTGTGAAGTGCCCAAAATGTCAGGAAAATCGACCTCAGTCCGAATATCGTAGTAATGGCCCTGGAGGCCAAACAGTACTCATGACACCAACGCAGCAGCGTACCTGACACATGGCATCATACCATGAAGATGCGTTGAGATGCTTCTGAGGTCTGAATCTCATATGCACCCGTATGCCAGGAAACATCAATACTCCGCAATACATATATGTATGTATATATATATATATATATATACAATCCGCGGTAGTGTATGAGCAACTTTGTGCTTTTGAAGTCTGCTGGAGTCACACGATTCAAGCACAGAGACTTGACTCAGCTTGCCATGTTCTGTGCTTATGAGTGCACCTAGCTGTGCCATGTTGTGCGCGTGGCATGTGGAGAGAGGTTCATGTGCATGTGGATGTGGAATTTGGAACTGTTTTCCTGAAACGAAAACATGCTTTCTGAATCCGTCCGGAAACTTGATCTTGTGCTGTCTTTTAGACCTATGCGCTTTTTGCCGCGCCACTACAGATATGACTTTCACCCCAGGGGCGTACGACTGGGACCACCAATTCAAGTCCATGACCCCCTCACTACACGATTTGCCAGGGCCGGCCCTGCGCAAAATATACGTATGCAAATCATGATTGTTCGGAATGCTTTCAGTTGATCTGGATGCAGAAGTATCAGGTGAGAGCCAGTGACAGGAGCCAGCTGCATGTACATGTTGCTACTACCAGGCAACCATATGCAATCATGCATGGCATTAGCGAATGTTGTCTTGACAACCTTTACATCACATATACTCTAAGTCGCCCCTTCCCCCTCCTCCCCGGAGGGGGAGCTCCCCTCGCCCCCTCCCCCCCCCCCCCCCAACGTCCAACTGCCACATCCGTCTTCGTAGGCTTTCCGCACGGTCGTACCACTGCCCGAGCTTTCAGCTCTAAGTTCCAGGGCTCGGTCAGCGACGTATGGCTGTTGCTGAACTCCTCTCTAAACTTTACTGCCGGCGGTTTATCCACCTCCTGCACTCGTATGCAAGAAAAAACTTGTTGGATTGCTACGTGCTGTTTGTAGTATTCACGGGTTGACTCCAAGCAGTCGGGTGATCAAGTCCGTTGCTGATTCAGCATGACTGTTCGAATGTTACATCATCCAATGAAACATCATCGAAGGCTTCATGATTCTAGAAAGGCTAGAGAAGTGCCACAGTGCAGTGTCACAGTGTGCACTCCTTATATAGTATTCAGATCAATAAGCAATGTACAAACACGAATAGCAACAAACAGTATTCACAGCAGTATCGTTCATTCAGTACGAGCTATGCGCTCCCTACTAGCTGTGAACTTCGTGCTCATAGACAAGCACAGGTACGAGTACGAGGAACTATACGCACACGTAAGCAGTGTTCATATGTAGGCTCTGCATGTAGTTCAACCTTGATGCTTCACACGTTTCTACACGGTGAATCTCCGGATTTCACCTGCATGCAAGGCCAAATACCTCCAATAGTGACCGAAACACAATAAACACATTTCTATTGTCACTATTGCTTCTACTAATCAGCAGCACTGCTCCTAATCAGCATTGATGCTTCGAACGGTCCTCCTGTTTGGTTTTGCATCATCCAAACATGAGAAATCTTGATGTTGTCTTGAACTAGTGAATCTGAGAGAAACGGCGTTTCCAGTGGTTTTGGCAACAGCCGGATCCACCCGAAGCAGGGCAGGATTGTCTCCGCTTCAGTCAGAATAAGGGTAATCAGTATGTGGTTGATCTAAATATGAGTGAACAAGGGAGAACTGGGGCCCAGGCAGTGAACCTAAGAGAATACGTGATTTTGAGAACTTAGAACTGGGCGTAAATTCTCTGCAACGACGGCAATCACTCATTTTCACTCAGAATACGACTGAGTAAGAGATGCTGCATCTAAAAGCGAGTGAAGCGGAGTGAACTGCGCGCGCAAAATAGTGAAGTTGGTTTTGGAGCGCTGAGGTGCGCCTTCTGGTGCATGTAACATCCACAGGATTTTATTCCTCCATCCGCACCTTCGCCATCTATCACCTCCGTTGAACAGTTCTGATTTCGTCATGTTCGCAGTTTTGTTCACCTGATTCCAACCAGTGCGAGAACCTTCCATCACAAGGAGGGTGAAGGGTTCCAGCAGGAAAGAGGCCTGATTGTACCCAGGCGCGCAAGCAACGTCACGTCCGTGGTGATACGATGTGCCACTTTGTTGTGTTGCACGGTTGCCGTGCGCTGCGGCGCTCAGACTTGTTTTTTTCAATGCAGCGTTGTTGGGCACCAAGTCACTGCAGAGTTCGGGTGTTGAAGTGTGTACTGAAGTGTTCATTGTCTATCCGGATGAGTCGAACGCACGTTGTTTCTTCAGATATACTGCCCCAAGACTTGAGAGTTTGGTAGCTGTGGCACTTAAGAGCGTGGCGGCGGCGGCGGTGGTGGTGGTGGTGGTGGTGGTGTGCGATGAGCCTCCCCTGGCAGCCCAGGGCTGAAAGGCAAGAGCTGTATGCTGAGCTTGGGACCTTGATGGATTCGATCGCATTGCCCACAAAGTGTAATCAGCTAGCAGTTATCCTGGCCACAGACGTTCAGGTGCCCTGCTCGCAGATTGGAATTGCGTACGGGTGCACACTTCACGAGCTGAAGAAGCATGCCCACAAAAACACACTCCTGGCACGTGCAGAACATGTATGGTCAACGGCACCATCGCATTTGTGTGCTACCGTGCCGCGCCACGACCGAATTTGCAACTTTCACCATCACATAGGCCAGCGACTTCAAGTCCACTGTGTGGTTCATGATCACCAAGCGAGATCGAGCTAAGTTGGCATGCGATGATTTGCTGGTACATGAGCCATGCTATGGAGCTCGAGTTACGCCTGCAACTTCACACACATGATCACCAATATCTACACACTGACACAGTTGCCAGGGCCGGCGCTCCAACTGCAAGGCGGTGGCGAGACCATCGCAAACTCGATACACTCGCACCAAACCCTACCCAAAAGCACCTGACGCGCACAACAGAACGAAAGAACAGCACTAGTCAGATTGTGGTCACAACAACGCCGTGCGCGATCTGCGGCTGCGCGGTGCCACAAGGCGATGAGCCTGGCGCTACCAGGAGAGAACACGAAAGGGCGACACCGGCGCTAGGGTGTGGCGCTATACCTGTGCAGTCATGCACACAACATGTTTTCTTCGTTTCCAGGCAACGCGCCTATTCAGGTTCGCATCTGAACAAACCATCATGCATCACAAGAAGCACTGACATGAGTGAGTCATGCTCACAGCATACATAACAAGCGCAAGAATCATCTCATGGTCCTGATCTCTTCAGGAGTCGTCGCCCAACGTGTTGACAGCCTTCATTCGCAGCTTGCGCCATCAACAGTGATGGAGCCAGCCAGCACGCGGTTGCAGAGGCTGCAGAACACCGTCATTGAGGGCCTCTTCAAAGGGTCGCGTGCCAGCAGCATGCTCACTGTGGGCCTGAACAGCCCCGGGCGCCGCCTGCTCACCGAAGTGAGGCAGCCATCCTCCCAGGGCAGCTTCAGGCCACCCACCCCCTCGATGCGGTCCACCACCTGCGCCAGCGAGTGTCCATGTTGCAAAGTCACGCACCAAATGCTAGAGGATTCCAACCTCAGCTTGAGAACTTGGTTGTGACTATGTTATACTGTGTTTATGTTGTACTGGAACCCCCCCCCCCCCACCTGGCCCCCCCTCGCTGCTGTGATGCAACAACCCTACTGTACACCAACTTTTGTCGACGCCATCACCGGCACCACCGGGGGGGGGGGGGGGGGGGGGGGGGGGGGGGGGGGGGGGGGGGGGGGGGGGGGGGGGGGGGGGGGGGGGGGGG
>JAUMHD010027425.1:0-34092 GCA_032359135.1 Ulvella scutata
GTTAGGTTCTGTGCTAATACCAAAAGCGCCCGATCGGTTATGATCGTATTCTACCTCTAGGAGCGATGATGTCACTGTTATAGTACATTCGCCTACAATCGTAGCACTCTGGTGGTTCCCCCTTCAACGGACTGCATGAATTCCGCCACTGTAGATGTGGTGCTGAGGCAGAAGGTCAACATGAGTATTGGCGAATACATTATTCATTTATTAGTCCACAGCGACAACAGCCTCGGATCTGGCAGAGTGAAGGAATGCATAACTGTACAGAACGAAACATTTTCGAACCTCAGAAGGTCAGCGAGTTGTGCAGGGTCAGTGCACAATCCAAACGTCAGGGTCAGATGGTTCCAAGGCCAACTGAGTGGCCTTGGAATACTGAGTGGGTCAGATGGTTCCATGACCAACACTTGGTGTTGTACCGGTACAAATCCCTCGTCAACTACATGCTCAACGGAGCAGAGTGTAGCATGACCATGGCCACCTCAGTCATCCTTGAAATAGTGATAACTGACAGCTTGTGATGAAAACGATTCAAATAGACATCCACGGCCAAGTAGTGAAGGTTCAAGGCCCCAGGAGATCCGCCAGAGATGCAGGTACACCAGCGCATCAATACCTACGATTGAGACATCTGGACTGGGCTCAGATAAGCTATATGGTGCTGCAGATTGGAAAAGCAGTTGCCTCCTGTCTTGTCTTCGAGGAAAAGGGCCATGCAATTGCGGCACGTCGTGCATGCTGCATGAACTTGCACTTCAACAAGTCGAATGAAAGGCACGCACCTGTCTATGCCGAGGCCTCGCTTTATGTCCCCAAACACCTGCTTCACATCCCGAACAACTATAATCCAGTGGAACAACCGCCTCTGTATTGCTTAAATGCCACCCAGTCTGCCAGCGCTAGCAGTACGTAACACCAAACAGGTTCGTAAACATTCAATTTGCGCATTCTAAGCTAGAAGTGGGACCCTTTGACGGCTACTCTTCACCTCTCTGCCCTAATTTAAACTTCCCCGGGTACTGTGGGCTCTGAACAGATGGCAAGCGCGACTGAAAACTCGCAACAGCCGTCTGCCGGGGCAGGACAGCAGGTCAAAGAAGCCCTTTCTGGAAAACATCTTGAGACGTCGCTTATAATAGGCTGGAGGATGCTCTATCTCGCTGTAACCCCGTTGGTTATGCAGGTATGTACGGTCTGTGCAGTGTACATCATCCCACAGATGTTCACACTGTCGCTCATCATGCACGTTCACCACAGTTTCTGTACGGAATATGCTCCTCTTTGCCTGTAGGAATGGCGCCTGGGCTTGAAAAACACCCACATTTGTAGCTTGCGCACGATGATGGCTCCGCCATGTCCTTGGGACACATATTTTTTGTTGTCAATAGCTCATTGAGGTTTTTGAGTTCTCTTCCAAGCTGGGATAGATGCAAGTTCTGTCCATGCTGCAGGCAGCTATGCTGGTATACTATTTCGTCATCTATCCACCATCTTCGAGAGCAACTGCATAGCGCATCTACGGCCGCAGATGTGATGCGCTGACCTCCTGGTAATGAAACTGTGACTAAAGGTTCTGTGCTGTGAGGTTCTGTACTGTGAGAGCCTCCCCACATCACCTCCAAACCTTGATTCTTCAGTGTCCAGCGATTGAGCATGTCGAGTTCTCTTCTGTCTACTGTTCGCATGTACAATGTGACACAATACTCCATGTTAGGAGCCAGTATCGATGTAATACACACCATCCGAGGGGCTGAAATTGAGCACGCTGGTTTCATCCATGTACAAGAAGACCAGTAGAATACACTCTACTGGTGACTCATTCAGAATGTTGCAGCCACATTGCATCTGCACCTCCAAACACAACACTGAAATTCTGTGTTCTAATCCCCGTGAAATGCTCATAAAAATTCCCATCCCGCACATCATGCAACGGTTTTTTTATGTTCAACTGTGCACAGGGTAAGGGCGCTTGATGCTTCACAGGAGCTGAGCTCTTCCCACGCTCCTCTGTTCGTTCCCAGACGTCTGGGTTCCCGCTATATCTCGCAGTTGGCTTCCTAAGCAACCACAAGGTTGGTGGTAGCGGTAGTCAAAATGGGTGGTGCACACATCGAAAGCGGTTCGGCGCACAGGCCCAGGAGCATCTGTGATATCTACCAACGCAGAGCAGCCAACCAGTGGACTCACAACAGACACTTCTTGTCGTAATGTAGGCCTATTCACTTTGTGTCCTTGCCCCTATCAATGAAAATGACATCGACAGTGGCGCAGCACTAAGCATGTTTGAACGCGACAGGGGAGCGGCTCACAAGCACTGAAGCTGCACTACAATAGAGCATTTGAAGCTAGCCAACAACGCAAGGACATAACCAGCACCCATGTAACGCTGTAACGCCTACCGTTGCGTATAAACACACCTACGCAGCAACAGAACAAGCAGCCTTCAGGAGACAGCGCCAAACCCTACACACAAGTACCACAGAGAGCGACATCGTACAGTATCTGAAAGCAAGCAACAACGTAAGGACAACAACGCACAGCCTTCAAATTGCGCAACACCTCCCACGAAGCACACAGTCCACAATATCAGGACAAAGACAACAGCTATCCACCGCCACAGAGACTGCGTCAAGCACCTTCGCACAAGTGTCACACGCCAGAAGCACGACGTCAAAACACCACAGCGCAGAAATGACAGCCTGATGCCACAGGCCAGCACTGCCAGCGAGGCGAGCCCTCGCCTGGCACAACGAGGAGACCGAGCGGCCGCGTGAGGGGGGGGGAAGGGGCCAGGAAGACGGACCCAGGAGCGGAGGAGGGGGGGCGCAGGAGGTAGGGCGGGTGTGGCAAGAGGATGGAGGGTTTAGGGGATACAGGGGGGGAGCAGGGGGTGGCGGGAGGGTGGGGGTGAGGGGGCCAGCATACTGCAGCCAGGAGCAAGAACCTAAACCCATAACCCCTATTGAAGTAGGCTTCGCAGCAAGCACTGTGACTGCTACACGGATCACAAAATGAGCTTAGCCACAGCAACAGGAACGACAGGCACCCAGTGCCGCAGATGCTGCACCAAGCACCTGTACACAAGCAGCATATTTCAGCAGCGCCAACGAAACACATGACAACAGGCACCCCGCCACCCCCCCCCACCTTCAGCTCCGCTGCCGCCGCCGCTGCCTCTATGCTGTGACCCCTCCCCGCTTTCTCCTTCACAGCTTCACCTTCTTGGCTATATGTTACGATTCTGGGCGAATCTACAATATCAGTGACATCATCGCTCCTAGCGGTAGAATACGACTATCGTTCCTGGGTCGGGCGCTTTTGGTATTACCACAGAACCTAACACTACAGTCTCCACCGTTGGACCCTCCCCTGGCCCCGCACCCCCCGGCCTCACCACAGGTACCTCTGTGCTGTCCGGATGCCACAAGGTACCTCTGCGACAAGGTACCCCTGCGCTGTGCTGCCACAGCTGCTGTGACCTTCTTAGGGTCACCCCCTCCGACGTCCGCCTCGCATGCCATGCTCCATTTCTTTTCTCTCTGACTGCCGCCTCCGGGATCCACTGGCCGCTGCCTGTCTTGCTTTTGCGGTCACCTACCCTGCTGGGGAGCACTGTGCTGGCCGCCCGCATCTGCGGGGTGAAAATACCAGACAGGCATCGATGGTGGTGCAGAACTGGTTTACAAGGGGTTTGAAGGCCTACATGCGACTGCCCTGAGAACAAGAACGCTGAGTGTTGAACCAGTGAAGGGAGTGTCACACAGGACGAAAAGAAAGACCGTCTCCGCAGAAGAACCCATCACAAATTCGCACACACCTAAGCGCAGCTGGAATGACAACTCAGAGCAGCACGCGCGAAAGCTACCACCAGCACAGGAGGGCGAAGAACACAGGACCCAGAGCCATGGGCCATGCAGAGGACGAGTCACCGCTAATGGCGAATCCCAGCTGGTAAGGACAAGACAGGGACCCAGCGAGGGTGGTGCACTCAAGATGGGCATATTGTCGAGTTTCACCTGCGTCGCTTAAGAGGCTGGGGGGAGGCGGGGACAACTTGGAACCAGATACCTTTGCACGATTTGTGGTTGAGTACTGCGCCACTGTCGAGGCGAGTTTCACGGCGCCAGATGCGGAGCCTGCCACGGCCAAAAAGTTTATTACAAAAGAAAGAGTACCCCTATAATCAAGGCTCGATTGCATCAAACCTACTTCCTGGTAAAAAAACAGAATGAAAGGAATGCATAGGTACGCTGTCGTAGCACGGCGCCCCTAGCTTTAATACACATACATCAGATATATACACACATTCTACTCTCTCTGCGCCCCTCCGCTGCGCCAGTATCAATGTAAGACACGCACAATCTAATTGGGGGCGGTTCAATACAATCGACAGACAACAATGGTCAGCACTCGTTCTCTGTTCACGCCCCTCGAGTGCTGCACCACACGCACGCAAAAACAACTTCCTATTCGAATAGAAAACATTAGGAGCAGATCTTCTCGACCACTACCATCTTTGGCACTTCTGGAGGGCCACTGAAGTACAGAAACTGTTTCCCACTTGCAGCTTCTTCAAGCATCTGGTCCAGTCCACCGGGCAGTACTCTGAACACGCTGTACTCGTGTTTCTCCATCACTTCACGGATCTTGTGAAGAACATGTTCCGGTATGGACTCTTGAGACGCATCTCGCATGGACTCACCAGCTGAGAAGGCGGACGCTGAGGGAGGTGGCGCAGCCATACCCTGAGGGTCATAAATGAAACCACCGCCAAGGCCACCACCACTACCTCCCTTTTCAGTATCTGAAGGACCTTCTGCCTGTGCCTCTGCGTCAGTACCCCGCAGGCACTGCGCCAGTGTCGTTTTGCCTGCATTCGCAACATGCATGGGTAGATGAAGGAAACCCCACGCTTCTGCAGACCCATGCATAGCAGGGTTTGTGAGACTCGTGTCAGGAGCTTCGAGTGCAGTGTGACTGCTGTGGAGGCCTGTGGGCAGTTGGGGGGGTAAGGAGCAGCCCTGTGTGGGGGGGTAAGGGGCGTCGACTGCATCATCAGCGTCAACGTCGCCGTCAGCGTCGGTGTCTCCCGTGCATGCCGAGTTGTTGTTCCCTTCATTGCACAGCAGCGCATGCGGTGGGGAAGGAGATGCCCCGCAGCCTTGGTACGGTGGCTGTTGTTGCCCTAGTGCCAGATAGACACCATCGAGAGGGGCATCTGATACAGCCTCATACTTGAAATGCGGATCTCTGCACGATGTGCTATTATTCGATGGCGCAATGATTTTCAGTGCTTCCCTGTCATGCATTGCGGTGTTCACCGCATGAACGTCGGCATGATCAGGGTTTGATCTGGTCCCGCGAGATCGGGATCGGGAGCGTCTGGATCTTTGAGGTGTTGGAGTGGGAATCTCTGCGGGGTATGATGCCACTATTTCATCAAACCTGGCAAAGTGCTCAGGGATTCTTAACACGAGCTTGCGAGTGGCCTCGTCCCAGACCACGGAGCCCTCAAAGACCTTGCGCAGCAGCTTGTAGCTCGTTCCATTGCTGCGGTCGAGCTTGCCGGAGCTGGTGAGGAGCTCCACACGTTTGCGTAGAGCAGCACAGAACTTGCAGCACCAGTGGCCTCTACTCACTTCAGACATCACGAATTCGGAGCCTTGCCGGCTCATTCTGAACACGAATGAGATCTTTTACTTTTCAGAACAGAAACAAATCACATCACTGAACTGGCATCTTGGTTGATTCTGTAATCATGTTCTTTCTGAACGCATCTGAGCGCAGTACATTAGGTTGCTTGCTGTTCTGCCCAGGATGCGTGCAGGGTACGTAAAGAAGCATAAAAAGTTGAAAACTTCATGATTCTGAGAAATCTGTTAGTAGATGCATCGGCAAGAGTCTTATGCTGCCAATGCACCATGGAAGTAGCCACTCCCCCAAGTGGATCCTTGTGGAGACAAGTCTACATGTGCAACAGGTGACAGCGAGTAGAGGAGAGCAAGAGCTACATTACGGCGTGTGTGGTCCGACCTATATTACATCGTGTATTGTCTGAGCGTAGTGCATCAGATGTCCATCGCCACCATACTGGTAGAGACTGGTAGAGAAGTGCATAAAAAGGTTGACAGCTTGCAGAGCAGAGCAGCTCTGCACGGTGTAATCACGTTCTCTACACGTTGAAGCACATGACTTGCTCACTAGGAGTGCAGAAAGAGAAATTTCACAAGTTCACTACTGTAACTACGGGAATAGTTCGAATGGCTGCAAGTGAGCTGTTGCATGAAACAACGATTGGCCTTGGATGAGTTCACAGAATAGCGAAAGGTGCCAAGTAGCAAAACCGTCGCAGGCACGATCATTCGCACAGCTAGAAACCTCCAGTTAAAAAATTAAAATTTTCGGGGACTACGCCATACTTAAGGAGAAGGCCCCTCTGCTGAGGGTTACTTGCAGAACCTTGCTACTCTTGCTTGTTCCACTGGTGTTGTAGATCGTGGTCTGTGGTTGCGAATCAGTAGGCAGTATCTGAGTTGTGCCCTGGCTCGTGGTCATGGCATTGTGTTTCGTCACTATTATCGCAGTTTGGCTAAGAGTGCTGGGAAAGACTTTCGTGATGGTGCTGTTGTGCCATTCGAGTGAAGTGGTGGATGTTTTGTGTCAGTTGATTTTGGCTATTTGGGTTCATGCCTATCTACTACCTTTCCGGTTTGTAAAGAATAACTTAAGGAGAATGTATATTAATTGCTGGCACAGACAAGGTCGAGTACCGGCATAAATGCTCATGCATGTTGCTAAAACAAATACCCTGGACACTGCAAGGAAGAAACCCACCTGCACAAGCTGCAGTCGTGCACTTTGTCTTTGAATCTTTCGCCCAACGCTTGCAACTGCTTGCTTCTCTGTGTCTGAGGAGATCTCTGGGTGAGTCCAGCTGCAGTACCTGCCACTACAGCCTCAAACTGTTGCCTCTCATTGTCTGAAGGCAGCAACTTTGCTCTGAGGTTGTTGTCGAGCATGCTTTCATTTTTATACGCTAGGCGCAGCCAATCCACACAGAATTTCACGGAAGGATCCTGCAGATTTGAGTGGTACTTGTATGCACGACTGTACACTCTGGTGCAGAATTTGCACCACCAGCCTCCTCTGGCATGGGAACACATGTCTTGAAGGGAGTAAGGTAGCCTGCACATCTCCCGGACATTCAATTAGATGTCCAGGATCAACACTGCTCTTCGTTGCTGCCATGTATAGATCCAGCAACAATAGCTGACAACTGGACGCATAGACTCAGATTTTGACCTGATGCCATGGTGACCAGTTCTTGAAACTGCAGACCACTTGAAATATATGACAAGTTCGAGCTGTGCCCTGTGATCTGCTGCAACACTTGGACTGCACGGCGCACACTGGTGTGCTTGTCAACCAGCCATGAAATCACAACTCTGTTTTTTATACGCATACAAATTCTTAATATGCGGGGACACTTAGGCGAGGATGCATTACTGACTGCAAAATTCCTTAAACTGAATTTTCCGGCATGAGGGAGCACAGGAACACACACCTGCAAACTACACATGGCAACGCTACATCCGCGCCAGCATCTGCATGCTGACTCTTTGAATTTACAGAGTTCCTTGACTGGTGTTTTCCAGAATCGCTGGGCTCAATGGTTGCAGTGTAGTCACTTGTGTAGGGCAGAGACAGCCTTTGGCACTTCCGTTTTGGCTGCCCCCCGGGCGTCATCTCAGGCGATTCCATGCGCTCCTGTTCCTTCTTCTGCACTACTGTTTGTCCTTGTGCACGTGCTTCACTGCACCTGCGGGTCGCATCGATTTTTGTGGTGCACAATCGTCTGTTTCTTTTTAACAGACGTTTCAATGTTCAAGCAGAGACAAGCAAAGCCGATACATCTCTGTTTTGAACAGTTGCTCTGGTTTGAGCACCACAGGCTTTCTGTCCGAGGAGGAAACGGTGCAGAACAGCTGAGCATACTGTCAGTGAGTTCACAACTCAATCTTTCAGGGCTCACAAGCAAGGCATCTCAAATGCAAACAGTAAGTACATGCTATACGAAGTTCGACAACACGTACCCTTCCTGCTCCCTGGTCTCGTTTGCAGGACGCATATCTTGCTGAACTGCAGCCTTCGCATCTTGCAGTAATTGAGCTGCCTGAAGTACAGAGACTACTTAAGAGTATACGATGAAGCTTTGACCAGCTTCAGACGCGCAGTGCTTTGTAAAGTACGAAAGAGCACAACGACAAACCCACCCACTGTCATAGCCGGCGGGGAGAGTCGGAAACACACACCATAATCGCCCACGTCAATGCTTCCATGTGCACAAACACGCAATAATGATCCATTATTATCTCACAAACATACATTCGTCACCGAGTACCAGGCACTGCAACGAGCTTGGACTGATCGCCGAACGCAATTTGTCGAAGTCCGTATACCACGCGGAGAGGGGTATAAAAGCACCGAGACTCTTCAGAAACGATATTTATTTGTAACTAAAGGCTTCCTATGCAAGCATGCGTGCTGTTCAGAACCTCGCTGGTGAAACAGTGGAGGATGCAGAAGGCCAAAGCCATCGACAGTGTGTATAAAAACTATTAGACAGAGCTGGGAAGAGTGAAATCAATAGACGAAAGTCATCAGCAACGCAAGCCCTTGTACGAGGTGGAAACCGCGAGAGCAACACACCATTCCCTTCGAAGACCTTGAACTTAGACCTTGCACCTTCTTGGACACAGGTCCTGGATTGATGAAAGGGAGTACTTTTTTACGCAGCTTTCAGTGTTCCGCATCTTGTATCGCCCGTCGATCAGAAAGGGCATGTTTAAGCAGGAAGTGCCCATGTCATCGAATTCAGTCAGGCACGTAACCAAGACAGCGGCAAACCAGAATTTAAAATACAGAAATGAAAACTACACCTCCTTCAATCTTTTGTATCTCATGTTTCGTGCTGTGCTCTGATTTTAATTAAGCCACGCAGCAGTTCTCACCGTGTGTGCCGGTTCACACCCGGTTCCTATTCTCAGCTTTCAGTTCCACTTCAACGAAACATTTCTTCAAAATATTCAACCGCCCTTGCGAAAGTACTTGAAAACAGCTGACACTCCTATATTTCCAGAGAGATGAGCTCGAGCCCACATCAGGGGCATGTGGTGGTGGAGGTTTGTGCAAGGACATACACGTAGGAGACCTGGCTTTGCAAAGTGTTGTGCAGTACTAGGTAAACATCGGCGAAAAGCGTAAAATTCAGCAATATTCGCGCAGAACAGGCGAGGATAATGCCAGCTGTTATGGTGAGAGTCCCTTTGACAGCACCTGTGGCTGTGCAAGAAGAGCAGGTGGATAAGAGCCCCTGTAGGAGGTAAAAATTCGCGTTTTTTTTGGTTTCCGAGATCACGTTTGCTCCTCTCAGGATCCTGCCTCCAGTTACTCTCCAGCTCCAGCACAGCTGACCTCAGGTATTGGGCCTTCCAACTCTCTCGTCTGTTGCAGTTCTCTCCTCCACTTCTTGTCCAGCTCTTTTCCTGACAACTGCAACATGCTTTTCACTTGGGCAAAGGCATTGTGCATTTGCCTTGCACAAGACCCAGTGTGCGAGGCAGGTGGGCCTCACTGAGGTTCGTGTTTCTCGCCTCCGGCCCCACGCAATTCTGTCCTTTGCATACAATGCCGCTCCCTTGCCGTCATATAAATACAAGAACACCTTCAAGGCTCCCCATGAGGAGCCTTGAAGGTGTGATAGGCACGCTGGGGACCCAGCGTACCTGTCCTCCCCCATGCATTCATTACGGGGTTCTGCCATCCAAACCGGAAAGGTAGTGAATAGACATGAACCAAACAGCCAAACGCAACCAACGCAAAAAACCCCACCACTTCATTGGAATGGCATAACAGCACCATCACAGAAGTCTTTCCCAGCAGGTCTGCCAGCCACCTGCTGGTTAGAGATTACATCGATAGGACTGGAAGATAGATACATTAAATGGATAGGACTAGAGAATGGAGTTGCGGATGGAAAGCATCAAAACTGCTAAGAACAGTAATCATGTAGAACAACTGGAGCTAGCAACAAAGAATATTGATCAACAAGAAGGGCAGGGTGATCAATACCATCTACACTCAAGCCCCAACCCACATGTACATCTGAAAGAAATAAGAGAGATTACATCCACAAAACACCAGAAAATAGAGGTACAGAGAAAGGGCAGAATGCTGGTGGGGTTCAGATACGTGTAACTTTTGTCCCAGAGCCCTTATCCAACCCTAGGAGAGATTACATAAAGGGGACCAGACAGCTTACCCAACCTTTAGTAACCATGGATGCGAAGATGACCTGCTGAAGTGGCCAGAGGCTCAGCATGCCCTATTTCTGACGCAGCTGTCTAAGAAACTGGCAAGGTAGTGGCGCAGCTCTCTCCTGTTACAAACCGGAAAGGTGAGTAGGCATGAACACAAATAGCCAAAAGCAACTAACACAAAATAGCCACCACGTCACTCGAATGGCAAAACAGCACCATCACGCAAGTCTTTCCCAGCACTCTTAGCCAAACTGCGATAATAGTGACGCAGCTACGTTGTGACACATGCGGAAATAACAAAAAATTTGAATCCATCACGCAACACACAAGATTTTCCCTCGCAGAAGTGTTAAAAAAAAGAGCTAAGCTTCAGAAACTCTCCAGTAAGCTTTAGAAAAGCTTCAGCCTCTACACGTTGATGCAAACAGTTCAGGCCACGACCAGGCCCGTGGGATATTTCCATGAACTTCTTGTCCCACCCGTTCGGGGATGCTGAGGGCGGAGCGATTCTTCGGTATGGCGCGGTTCCCAATTACCTTCTTGTCTGCCAGTTGTGTGGCCTCATGCTTGTGAGCTTCAGCAGCGATGGCAATCTCAGCTTGAGCCTTGAACCCTTGTGCTTCATCAGAACACAGTTTAGCTCTACCCTGAGGGTAGCGTTCTCAAGCATGCGGAGGTCGTCCAGTGGCCTAATCATTAAAAAACACTGTATACAACACTATATACAATCTCTCCAGTCCTGTTGATGTAATCTCTCTTGAAAAACACTGCTACAAGGGAAACATATTCCCTAACTCTGGCCAAAAAAGGGTTTTTTTAATGTAACATGTTTTCGACAGGTGTATCTTCACAATCTGTTGCGCCATGCGGCAGGGGGGTAGTCTTGTATCTTCAATGAAGATTCTTCATACATGCTACGCTGCTGGTGCTGGAAGGTGCAGCTCTGAGCGGCAAAGAAGGAGTGTGACAGAGCGGGGTTGTGTCAACTTGTGTTCCAGCCTTCTAGGCACAGCAAGTCACTGAGACAGTGGTGGCATGCAGCAGGGTTCTGAAGGTGAACAACATTGATCACCAGTGTCGCTTCATTTCTCAGGGCATACACCTAAGAAACAGTCACAAATATTCATGAATATTACATCTAAGTGGGCGACACTGGTGATCGCACCAGTGCATCACTCCACTTGCAGAAGTGGAGATGTGCACAGGCGGGGTACACAGATTGAAAATCGGTTCTGTGTGTGATTGTTCGCTTTGTGGTATCCTCTTTGAGGCGATTGGTTCATGCCTGTGTTCCTATACGCCCTTGAGCAGCGACAGTGATGTTGTGGATTCTTTCTGTGCTGGTTGCTCTGGTTGTGCCTTGGTGGTTGCTGTGCGTTTTGTGGTTCCATGATTGCCTTCTTGGCGATGCTCCTAGGCCTGTCTGATTGTGTGCCACACCATTATTGATGAAATCTTTCACAGCAACGTTGGAACATTCACACGCCTCTCATTGCCAGAGGTTCCATGTTGCTATCCCTCGATGGCGAAACGATCCAAGGTGCAGTCTGAACAACACCAAAAACTGTGAACATTCATGGTTTCAGAAGCAATCCCTTCACAACCATCCTCAACTGTATAATCACCAACAACATCTCTTGCAGTCAGGAGCCACTGCCTCAAGCAGGCGAGCCAATACAGCCCTTGTCCTTTGATGCCCAGCACGAACGGGCGAGTAAGCTACCAGTAGCCCTAAATAATACAAAGTAGCCCTGGGCCTTGTTCAGTCAGATAACTGGACACTACTTGCGACACCAACAGTCGTTGTCCGCTGCTACTCATTATTCGAGAAAAAACCCCGTTCCCACGCACTACATCACCGAATCACACCGGGAATTATTGGAAGCATGGCGCTTGCTTCACCAGCGCCACCCAGCTGCAACCAAAGCTGCAGGTTGTCCCATCCAGACTGAGGGTATACAAACGCAAACCCTGGTGGACAGCACCCCTCACACTGCACCCCCGAACTCAGAGACACACTCCTTGCACCCTGCGAGTTGCTGCTTTGGGAGCCGTGCAGATGATGTTGTCTACCCGAATCTTCTGGAAGGTTTGTGTTCTGCTGGGCACCGCTGGATAGTCTCCAGCCTGTCTCCATGGAGAATACAACTTCGTTGCCCAGAACCCAATGTGGAGTCAGGTTGACTGCCGAGCCATGCGGGTCTAGATCTGCAGATTCAGAATCATCTCCAAAGACACCCTGATGCTGATGATGTAACCCATCTGCTTCCACACGCCTCTGATGCAGGGCAGAATACTCGACACGGTCTGAGCCAGAGCTCTGTGGACCTGAAGGAGAGGAGGGAGTTTCGGTGTCCATTGGTAGAACCGCACGACAGGCTGCGGGCAAGCTTGCATTGCACATCACAGATCTCCATCGTCCATCTGTGACGCTCATTGCAGCACAGGCCGGCACGGCCTCCTGTGCATGCACTGCATGCATGTGTCCACTCAATGTAGTATTCATCGCATGCTCCAGACCTTTGCTGTGAACTTTCCGTGGATGACTCAACAAGTGCGACTCCAGATGCTGCTGAGAACGCGCAACGGAGTGCTGCGACCTGGTTCTGGAATCTTCAGTTCTGAGAATTTTCTGCTGTGCTTGAATCTTCAGCACAATATCGTTTTGTGGCCCTGCGGGCACCCTCTGAGTGTTCGTTGAAGGCCCCACATTGTCGGCAAGCGTGAACAGCTCTGAGGCTTTGCTGCTTCTGTGAACTGCAGCGAGGACACTTGCGGTGACTGCAGGTGACGTAGCAGTGTGAACAACGCTCTGCTCAGCATCTAGTAGCGCGTTGGTTTGTGCTAAGGCGGCGTCTATGGGGCTGGGCAGCGTGGAGAGCCCCAGTGAGCGGGGCTCGTTGGGGGCCCAGGACCAGATGCTGCTGTGGGCGAGCTCTGGTGTGAGCCAGTCTGGGCTTAGGCAGTTCCATCCGCATCTGCATGTGGAAGTTATATTAGATTCGAGACTTCGAGCGTCTGCATTTTTGGACCTTCATTTTAGAGTAGGAACGTCGAGCATTGAATTGGATGCTATATTAGATTTGAGGCTTTGATCCCAAGCATCTGCATTTGAACCTTTGCTATAGAATTGAGAATCTGATTATTGAATTGAACGTGCATAATACCATCATAGTACTGCTGTCCAGCTGGTTTCGGTTCTTGCCGTGGTTCTTCCTTGCTGGCTTGTGAAGCATGCACTCATCGTGTGGATGTTTGCACATGCACTCTATCTCAGAGACATGTGCTGCTGCCACTGTACTTTCGGCTTGTGATACAATCATGCAGAACTGGTGCAAAAACTGATCAGATATCAGGATGAGTGATGTGCTCATACAGCTAAAACGGAGTACAAGTATTGCAGGGTAACACTGAAGATCTGAAACAGAGGAATGGAACATGCATGCACAACAACCTGCTGAGCAGAGAAGGAATGGAAAGCGGAAGCTTTTCATTACACATTAACAGGCTGAGGCCTTGTTAACAAGCCGGTTAAACAAGCCCATCTTGATATGATAGACGCAAGCAATAGTACCCCACAACGGACAGTTGGGCTGCCCAATGCCACGAACAGCTACAGAGGACTTAGAAAGAGAAGCACTCGGCAAATGTATCATCTGACGTGTCATCAGACTGGTAAACAGTGGTTCAGTACATCAGCTCCAACACCAAGATTGCGAACACAGGAACTTGGTGCAACAGGAAAGATGAAAGAAAACACAGGGTCAGAATACAAGTCACACTGCTGCTCAACCAGTCGTGATACTCAACACCACTGGATATTAATCAGCGCGAAGAAAGGACGCACACGGTTGCCTGAGTGTGAGGCAGGAAGGCGACAAGAAGGGACAACGCACGTGGCTCCCTGTTGCATGTGCGAAGGGGTAAGCAGGGACGATTGGTCCGCAGAGCTGCGAGGCTGGAAGTTACAGTTGAATGGCCCGTACAGGAGCCGGCAGTCATTGACGCGGGAGAACTGCCCGCTGCCTGGATGCCTGCCATGCTTGTCAAAGCACTGAGGCGGTGGCGCCACCTTTGAGATTGAGGGCTCCCACAGGTCGCACACAGTCCTGCATTGGAGCCCGTGCTGCGTGTTGCTTTCAAAGAGGACTGAGGTTGCAAAGGTCACATGTGTTCCCCAATGTCGTGAGGGGGATGGTCAAAGGCGGCACATGGGCAAGATCTTGAGAGAACAGCCACTGGCCAACAGTACATATCGGCAAGAACCCAAATGATGAGGAACTGTAAAGAACAAGAACTGAAAGCAAGATAGGGAGAGCGTGGTACAGAACGATGTCCCAGGGGAGTGTGTTCCTATTAGTCGTCTGCCACAAACCCCCTGGTCGGGGGCTCGGGGTGCGAGGGGAGGCTGAGGTTTACTAGAGGCCTCCCAACCCACACACTCCGGCAATTGCGTGCAGCTGTTATGTTGGGCGTGATGCCTTCAAACAGACTTCGTCACTGCTTGGTAAGCTGCCAAAGCCTGGTAAGCGGCTTCAGCAACAGAAATTCTGACACTGCAGGCAGTCGGGAAAAGGCAAACATTGATGAGCTGCCAGTAGCACAGCATAGCCCTGCTCAAGAAAGAACCTAATCCCCAGCAAATGCTCCCCCAACCACCACCAGCCCGAAGCGTCTGAACGACTCCTCTTATATGACGCTTGAACAGCGAGTAATTACTCTTACATAGCGTCTACATACTACTCTTGCATGGGCACTGTATCGCAAGAGGCAAACAGAAACTCGTACTTGTTGAACACCACTCACCGAACTGAAAGCGTACTTGTTGAACAGCAACGGCCACGCAATAGGACCGTAGTTTTGCCTCGAGGTGACCATTACTCTAGCTCCCAGTGACCGCAAGCCCTGTAGGGAGGGCCAAACGCCAGGGGCAGCGGTACTCATCCACTCAGGGGTCCAGAGCCAGCCAGCTGGAAATGCAGCCTTGATCTCGTTGAGTAGCCGTGGCACCTTGCCCTGCACAGGATCCAGGGGGATAGTTATTGACAACTTGTCAGCAGCTGTCAGCCGAATAAATCAACTGACAACGCGGTCACCCCGGAAAAACAGGATTTGTTACATGTAACAATCCCCCCCCACCCAAAAGAATACTATGTCGCTAACATACTTAGTATTTGACCATTCTGTAACTATATCTCTACACAGGATCATGCTCCACACTGGTAGCCCAAGCTAAGTGGGACGGAACCAAACAACAGCTCATAAATCAGCCGGCGTATGTAAAAATGGTTCATGCACGTGGTAATATGTGCTTTTACTACAGCCATAGGTTGACCATGAGAACTGGAGATTGCTTTCGTAATGGGCGCTGGTGTGTCACCCCAGTGAAGTCAGTGGTCATTTGATGTTCGTGACATCGCGCCTTCATGCGTGCGCGGTTACCCCTCCCAATACCTTCTCTCCTTGCAAACACATGTGTGCAGAAACTCCATAGCAGGAACTCTGGACATTTAGTTTCTGATCCAGCAGTAGAGTTTCACCCTATCTCTCGTCTTCTTTCACCAGCACGGTCTCGCGTATTCTCAGTGACCACGTTTCAAAAACATGCATCCGGCCCTGTTTCCAGCCCCGTTTGTGTTCATTAGTTGGTCGTTTCAAAACATATCTACCCACAGTGAGCTCAACTAATCAGATGTCTGAATGCAGCATAAGATAGTAGCCGATTCTGGAAGTTGGGTGGTTGGAAGCGCACCCATGTGCGCAGATCATGCTCATCGTCGAGAAACAACATCACAAACTCGTTGACATTCCGAGGAAGTTCCAGCCACGCCCGAACCTCAGCGAGCGCCTCTTTCAGGAGCCTCTGATCTTTCACCGGTAGAGATGACAGGCTGGGATTGCATCTACACATGTCACACAGCATGTTCTTGTCAAGTCATTGTCAAGCACAATTGTGGATTCATGGAGATCGTCCTATCCTTACCCAGAGATCATGAAAGAGTGAATTATACAGCACAGCAAGATAAGTCTGAAGTTGGCAAAGTGTTTCTGCAGACGACAAAGTTGGTGAGCACATCGATGGCCACAATCGCTTGTAGGAACAAATATCAATACTTACTGCAACAAAACATCAGAGCACGTCAGCTGAACCAGTATAAAGTACATCAGAGTATGATAGCTGAATCAGCATAAAGTATAAGCAGCAGGAAAGTCAGCTACGCCATCAGCACTGGCTTGAATAAGTGGAGATTAGCCACAGTGCTTGAACTCGAGAAATTTTGAAAAAGGTGGAACAAGCCAGAAATCCCAATGCCAACAGGAGCTTACTCCTGAAAGGAACATACCCAATCGTTTCAGTGTCCCAATGGATCTTGCGACCGGCCATTTTCGATAGAGCATTCAAAGCACGTAGCAAGGTGTTGATCACGGGTGCATGGACACCACCGCAGTGTGCAGTTCGGAGTTCACCAGCCACCCAGTGCGTGTCAAGCTCTATGAACCGGGCTCCGATGTTGAGTTGGTCAGTTAAAGATAGCCACTGGTCGTTGGTGTATAGCTTCTGGGGAAATCCCTGCATTGACAACTCCTAGGCTCATCACTGGAACTCGGTATCATCTGCCAGTAGTGTCTGTCCAGACTACGAGCAGATAGCTTCCAACGAAGACTTGGTGCATTTTAAACTTTCATGTTTGTCTTCAAATTCAACACGCACTTATGGAACAGTAGTTCCATGTGGGAAAGAAGCTAGCAACCACACCAACCACAAGAGCAAGAATTGGCAAATGGCCACATCAAGGAGAGTCTGCAAGAACAGGTAACGTACCATACTAGGCAAGTACTGCAAGTACCATTCCCAGTACTTGTCTTGGTTGCCATAGCCGTCAGACATCGATATAGCAGAGTTGTGTGTTCCCAGCATAGATGTATAGCATAACGGCAGTGTGTCTGCAACTTTGCGTTGCCATCCTGAATAAACTCCAATGCTTGAGGCTTCTGAACGATCCTCGAACTGAACTAGCGCAGAACAAGCTGAGCTCAAAGGCATGTAGAAATGTAGTGCATCTACCTACTCCCCAGCTCTACACTACATACCAGCATCTGCCACCTAACATTAGGTGCATTCAGATTCAACAGTAGTTGCAATATCCTTGTGATCACAGCCCAGTGGAAGACATCGCACCTGAGGCCCACGCATACCATGTATCAATCTGCACAGTACCCCTTTGGCACACGTTTGTGCAGATTCCCTGTGAGTCACACCTGCAAGTCAGAACGAATCCGAGCTTAAAGAGCATTGCGGCATGGGAGATAACAGCATGTCTGTGACCACACGTCAGACAAGCTGTTCACAGCAATCTGTGACAGGTGAAAGCAGCATCACACCACTGCTGTTGTTCACATTCAACGCCCTTTGGCACCCCGTTGTGCATCGATGTTGTTACGTAGGGTGCAGCAACGCCAGTCTCGGGTACACAAGCACCAGCCTCTTCCACCGCAGCAGTCTCGCTCGCGGTTACACCTGACTGCTTCGCAAATGACCATAAATCCTCTCCAAATAAACACTTTCTCCCATCTGCCTGAAGTAAAGCAGCACGTGGGCCTAATGCGTTCCCTGCTCGCACGTGTACCAACAAGAGTGCTAAACAAGCACGCCGCAGCGACATCTCGCTGGTCAGGTGCTTACGATTGCAGGAACCCATTATGAAGCTTCACACAGGGCATGCCATTACTATTTCTCGTTTTCGCCACATGGTGCCTGTGCTGTGGCAAGCACTATGAAACAGGAACCTATGCGCAGCGAGCGACCATACATGATAAAATCCACCATGTAAACTGATACGTTTCTATCTCTGTCAATGCCACTTTTCTGTGCTCTGAGAACCAGCTAATCACTGGGCAGAAGATTCTGAAGACGATGCATGTCTGCCCAACAACTTGGTTTCTATACGAGGATAACGACAATCTGTGGAAAATCTGAGTGCAAATCGACTACCTCGAGATATAAGCGTCCTGTGAACCTCTTGCATGCTGGAATGTAGCACGCATGTATGAGGTGTTGCCCAGGCACCGATGTTAGGTGAAACAAGGCCTGTTGCAACTGGCTGAACACGTAACAGCCGTATGGCATTTCCGCCGTTTCCATACATCCATGTCTAGCCCTCCACGTAGCTATTCTCCATTGAAGAGTCACCCGAGTGAGGAGATTCAAGCATTCCCGCTGGAGGATTCTCCGAGAGTCAGCACCTTGCAAGTGCCGCAACAGACCATTATTCAGGCCGCTTCTGAGTCTCTACGAAAGCTTTCATTGTCGCTCCAGACATTTTCAAGCAGCGATAGTGCCAGTGAGATATCACCACGCGAGGCCTTGGAGAGGTGTTGCAACGGACTGGTACAAGTTGCCGCTCGTGCGCAGGACCTTACACCTGCCTCCCTCAGATCCCTTCTAGCACAAGTTAAAGAGTACGTTTCAAAGTTTAACTGTTTCAACAAGCACCTGTGTGTTGTTTGTGGGCGCTTCCATGGACATGAACGAACCCACGATCTCCCCACTCATCACCAGCGACTGTGGCCGTTTATTTGCCTTTATTACGTATGTGAAATGATGTACGTCCTTTGTTGCTGCCACTGCAGCTGTCGTGGTTCGAGACCCCATGTTCTCGTATACATGCTGGTGAAGGGCTTGCCGCCAGGTGGCTCTTCCTTATGTCTTGTTGGATGTACTTCCACCCTATCCTATTGGGTCATATTGACTGTGATGGGAGTGCCTAGCTGTGGGACGTGTCATCTTCGAGCACCACACATGCCCATGCAGGTGCAGAGACATCTTACACGGGCAAGAGAACATTGACATCAGCACCCTCGTGCCTGATTTCGCTCGTCTTGCAGTATTCCAGGACGCTCTCAGCCTCACACTGGAGCAGAAGCTGGCAGACGAGCTTGCTTCAGCCTCTTCCCGGCAGACAGAAAGCTCAGCTCAAGACATATCAGAACTCAAGGCAGCAGTTGTACAGCTAGCAGGCTGTGTGAACCATCTTATGGGTGACTCCGGCAGCAAGCAGTATAAGCTGTTCCGCAACGGCTCTACAGCTGTGTGCACCTGTCTTGTTCACAAACATGTCATGTTTGTCCATGCCAAAACGCTCAGCTTCCCAGAATAAGATTGCTGTAAGCATCGGTTCGTTATCACAACTTTCGTCGAGCATGCCCATTGGGTTAACGTCTTTTTTTTCCAGTGAATAATCTCCTGATGTGCCATGTGATGGATGTAACTTTCATTCTTGTTTTTTGCAGCATTGAGTGTTAGTTTGTTGTGTTTAACGTCTTGACACTGATGTTACTGCTGCGTTGACCACAATGCAGAGGATGCTGTATGCTGAACTAATTGTGCTTTGTGCAGCTGATGAATCAAGACCCAGCAGGAAACATGCTGGACTCCCCTTATGCTGGAGGAAGTGAGTGGTCCCAGTCGATGCCGCAGCAGCCACTGGGCCGAGAACTGAGCCTCACGCGAATGCAACAGAATGGTTCCCATCACAGCCAGCGACAATCTCAAGTGACCCCTCAGAATCTTCTAGATGGTATTAGTGGTGGTGTGCACCTATGACCCAAGGTTCTGTATGTTACTGTCAGAGATCTGTATCATGGAAGTTCTGGCCTTTGTGTCTGTCCTGGTTATTCTCTGTGTGGAACCAATTTCGAAAAACCACGGCTTGCTTCAGACGATTCTGGAAAATCTTTCTCACACTATACAGGTCGTGGTGTCTGTTACATGCGAGCAATAATCTGTTGGTTTTCTGTCTGTACATCTACAGCGAACCTTTCATTCCCAACCTGGACGAACACACACTATGCAGAATCAATTTGCAAAGAAAAGCATCCGCTTTTCTTTGCACACTAAGAGGCTGAGTCGCGCGAAGCCTTGTTCTCTGTGTGGTTTATAGCCCTGATATTCACACGCGTGCATCGATCTGGTGTTGTTGAACGCTGCTCCAGACATTGCATAGAATGACTTACAAATCAACTACCGTAGTCCACGTAAAGGTTGACAGTTGATCACAGTTGAAATCCCTGCCACGTCAATATAGCGCACCGCAACTTTGAAAGTTCTCCAATTTCCAGCGTTTGCCGAGAGTTTTGTAAGGTGCATTGCAGACTGTGGCGGAGTTGATGCGTTCCAAATGTAGCATTTGTGCTCACGATGAGTCAGGAATGTCTTTTTATCATCTGATCGGACTGAACAATCGGATGTGTTGGCAAATGGAGGAGTGTCTGCTTCCCAACTGCATCTCTTACCCAAAGTCTATGACCCGACACGATAATCTGCTGTTGTTTGCTACGATACTTGCCATCATCAATTGCAATACTGTTGTTTGCCGCAATTCTGTGCACCAAATTCAGGGCCATTTCACTGACTTTGTCTTTGTTGCAGATCAGCTGCAGCGCTTGGCTGTGCAAGGCCTCGTACATCAGCTGTCACCCCAACCAGCCTACGCACCTGTACCACAGGTGAACGTCCACAACATGATCTCCACAGACGCCCATGCAGCCGCAGCCACCGAGCAGAACAGCTCTCAACAGAGCCATCTGGTTTCCAAGGTGAAGAACACCATCAAGCAGGCCCGGGCCAACCTGATCCCTCTCTTGATTGGTGGAGCTGCAGCCTTGTTGTTCCACAACCACCTCCCAGTTCTCAAACGTGCGTACTTAGCTCTCCTTCACGCTGTGTTGTGATCTGTGCACTCACCCGTTTTCCTTCTGTGTACCGTGATCATGTATCCTAGAAGTGGTATCGCTGTGGACTGTTTGGAATATCACGTGGAGTAGTAGTAACTACTGAGCCACAGGTGAAGTTCGTCTCAGGCATTTGCAAACTGTAAAGATGGAGCCCCAGATACAATTCGACTCAGGTGTCATGTATCATGTATCAGGGCTAATATTTATGTTACGTTTCGTCAGGTATCTAATGCTTCATTGTGAATCATGTGTGATTCATACACCGGCTGTACCCTGTGCAGATGTTAGCCCTGGTGGTGGAGGCAGGGCCAGGAAGCTTCGAGAAGACCTCTCACGGGAGCGCACACGCACCAGGCGCACTGCAGCTACAGCAGAGGAAGCACTGGAGGAGTGCTATGGTGCGGTTGCCACATTATCTATCTTCCCTCGCTCTTCTGTTTATGTTTAGTTTCCTTTGTAGAAACTTTTGTCCTTTGAGTGAATCGTATTGGCGTGCCATGTTGTAGGTCGTGAGTTGTGTTAGCGAGCATGCATGCAGCAATTGCGACTGTTTTGGTGAGCGCAGTCTCAATTGCTGCATATGTGAAGCTGCCGCCTCATTGCGTGTTCAGCTTGAAAGATGTTTTCATTGTAAGCATGCGTTGCTCAGTGCATGGCAAGCGGGCCAGGAACACGTGCAGTGGCCTGGAAGAGACTGCCTGCATCAACAGGGGCGCGGCTCACAAGCACGAACTTTAAAGGTGCACCACCATAGAGCATATGAAACCATCTGAAACCTGGATTTGTGTTGCCGTAGCTCACAGCACATGCAATGACAGTATACCGTTGAAAACACACACAGTGGCGTGCAGAGGCAATGCGTGAGTGGCGTGAGTATTCCCGACGCGCCCGTGGCCCCTTCAACCACGTTCCAGAACCTTCTGGAAAGTGTGATCTGAGAGCTCTCCGCTCGAGGGTGATTCGGTCTGCTGCTGCTGCGGGCGAAGGATCAAGGTCTTCTGCATCAGAGGCAGACGAGGCTTCCATAGAGAGCAGTGTGTGGCGGTCGCTGCTTCCATAGGCACATTTGAGCGTGTGTTTACAACACATCATGATGATTTACATCAACAAGGGCGTGAGCCGCGAGGGAAGCACGAAAGGCGAGCGTGTGTGCTTGCAACACATTTGAGCGTGTTGTGGATGGCCTTCTTGCTCCCTGAAGGTCGCATGATCATATCCGACCTCTGGTTTGCGGGCATGACTTGCTGGGTTCGCAATGGCCTTCTTGCACGCTGAAGGCTGCTTGATCACAACTGAACTCTGGTGTGTGGGCATGACTGAGACATGATGACTCGTTGGGTGTGTAATAGCCTGAGCGTACGCGTTTCAGACACACCACGGCGGTGGTATGGGAAGTGCATGAAAGTTAGAAGCCCACTTTCTTTGTATGGTGTCTGCTCGGGACATGCCGTTCTGTGACTGCAGTGTTTCCTTGAGAGAAGGATACTGTGCTTCATGAAATTGAAGGGTGACATTTGTGAGAGTGTGGTGCCACACTCCTGCAGGTGCACCGTTTTCTGGGCCAGGAGTGATGTCTGCAGTATCGTAGTGTACAGTGACGTAGGATGATGTAACTTTAGTCAGTGTGGGACTGAGTCTGTTCTCATGGCCATGCATGGTTGTGTTCACACATCTACAGGGGCGCAGTTCGCAAGCACCAAAGGTGCACCACAACAGAGCATCTGAAACCAGCTAACAATGCATACACCGTAACCAGCAACCATGGAACGCCTACCACAAAGCGAAAACACACCAAGGCTACAACACAACAAAAAGCCAGCCTGTGCAAGAACAGCAGTCACTGCCAAGCACATACAAACAAGCTGCATGGGTCAGCAGCAGTGGTAAAGCAGGGACACAGAAGATGGCCCGCACAAGCGGGTCGCCAGTGCCCGCCGCAGCCTGCCCCCATTTGGTGGGAGAGCGGACCCAAAGCTGTATGACAGGGCGGTTACTTGTTCACATGGTGGCGCTCCATTTTCAGACTAAAGATTGATGTACACAAGTATGCGAATCCAGTGAGATGTTTTGTAATCAACAATGATGAACCTGTGCTTGACGAGCTATTACGGTTTGCTACCTTCATGCAGTTGAGTGCAAGAAATATTCCGGCTGTGTGCCAGAAGAGTCGGCCCACAAAATTCAGCTCTGTCCCACTCACCTCAGCTGTAGTGTCACCGGATGAACAAGTGAAGATCAAAATTCCCCTACATCAATTTCCACTAACCACCTTATCCAACTCGCTGCCATCAGCTCCCTCACCTTGGGGGCCTCGAGAAACAACTCCCCATGCCACAGTTTCAACATGCCGTTCATCGCTATCAGGCTGGGGAGCATGGCCGCAAGGCATGGCTGGCAGTGCCTCCACATCTGTGGGTGTCTCGCTGTCACCTGGGAGAGACAGTGAGCGCTGCACATCGTGATTGCCAGCATGGGCCCCCAATGCAGAACCAGCGCGCGTCCACACCATGTTGGGAAGCTCCTGCAGCCTCCTAGAGAGCTCTGCAGCTTGAAAGTAAAGCATGCGAAGGGCATGCCGGTGCTCTTGCCTTGCAGGCGTCACGATATGAGACTTGAACAGCCTTGTGAGGGAGTCCTCATGCACATGCATGGGGGGATGTAGAGGTATGAGAAAGGGCGGTCTGTCAGCTTGAGGCTCGCGATGGGGGCTTGTGTTCCCAACTTGTTCCTTGAGAGCAATCTCACGAATAATGTCACCTGAGACACGGGATTGGGGGGGTCTGCGGGATGACAAGGGGGCTGTTGCAGGCCGCAGAGGGCGCGCAACGTCCAGGGACGAGTCCATGCATGCAAACACACGTTCACAAGATGCATGCATTGAGGTGCATGCCCTGACAGATGCAACACATGCGCGGCGTGCAGCCCTGCGCTCCCTCTTCAGCAGGAAGCGGCGCCAGCAGTCATCTGCTTGATGCGAAGCGATGATTGCCTGCCGGCAGCTGCTAACGCATGCACTGCGCCCCTCTGCACAGGCTGCAGAAACTGCAGCTCCCAGAACGTTCTGGAAGATGTCTTCGCACATGTTGTACGTGCCTATGTTGTTGTGACAAGATGCCGCGATGCTTCTTGCTGAAAGGTGGCACTGCCGAGCCCTTCTCACGTTCATCCGCACGTCTGCTGAGTTCGTGTTCACAGTGTTGTTGGTGGCAAGGACGTCCTGCTGCGGTGCATCAAGTCGCTGCTGGGCCTTTTCAACCATACATGCGTAGACATGCACCATACTTGAAGCGATGTGGGCGTTGGCCTTTGACCGCAGCACAGTGTGAGCTTTTGAGGCCGCACTGCAGGAGTGGCTGACTGCCGCGGCTGCACGGAGTTCTACCCTTTGACGAAGAGCAGCAAGCGCTGCAGGAAGCTTGAGTCGCTTGCAGACAGAAAGTGCAAGACGGAGGGTGACTTGTTGTAGTTGGTGTGCAAGATGGAGGGTGTGGGAGGCCGCCTCTGTGAGCTCCTGTAGACACAGAACAATAGTTGCACATCTTCCTGAGCGAACAAACTGGTGTATGCCATGTGATGGATGTACGTCTGCTAATCTTGCCCAGTTGCACATCCCATGCCCAACGCTGCATGGCGCATACGTCAACTATTGCAAACAATTTTGAATCTATCAGAGGGGATCAATGATGAGTCAGCAGAATACCTGAATGCTAGATAACATGCATTTAAGAATGCGCTCACATGCTGCCCGGTGCATGCGGAACAAGCACATAATGTCCCTTGCAGTTTGATGTTGGCGGCCGGAATCTCCTTTCCACTGTGCTGATAGGTGAAGAGGCTTGGGTCTTGCGGGCAGGAAGCTGCGAGGGGTGATGACATCTGGTCCCAACAGATAATGAATGTATTGTTGCTGATGGCCACCCTGTGCAATGACCACAGATCCCACTGTTTCACATCAGTCATCATGCAGGCACAAACGGTGTAGGACTGCACATTCAATACCCAAAACTCGCACCATGTTGCATTCAACGGTGCCATGGTCGTAGAGGAGGTTCAATGCCAGGCCTTCGCAGGCATGCATGGAGCGTTGCATGTGGCTACCGGTGGCAACATGTAGGTTTTTACACAGGCGTTCGTTCGTCAGAATAGCGTCAAAGTAGTCCATATGCTGCTGAATGCACATCATCGTCTGATCATGGTTTGTTTCCTTCCTTGTTGATGTGGACGCATCTCTGTACTCGTGGGGTGTGCACGGTGGCGAAGCTGGAGTGCTGCATCCACATGAAGGCGACACATGAGCAAGAATCTCTACAGCTTGGTGCATAATGGATGTTTGCAGAGCATCTGAAGCAAGGTTGGAGCATGAATCTGCAGCCGTCAGCCGCATGCACTCCATGAGGCACCCTTCGACGTGTGCATCTACGGGCCAGGATGTGGCCGTTTGCCCAACGCCAAGAACTGCGGCCCCATGCGCATGATTCCAAGATCTATGCACCCTGAGGGCGTGGCTGGAACTGTGCAGCAACTTAGAGCCAGCAGCATATGGTTGCTGGGATGCTCCGCATGGTGCTTTTCTTGAAGTGTGCAGTTGCCTGTACCGGCACTGCGCGGCCACCAAAGCAGCTGCGGCCGCCTCAAGATGTTGCAGTCGCTCCTGCAAAAGTTCAAATGGTGACGACCCTTGTTTAGGTGACCGACGAATTGGGACACATGTGACAACCGATTGCATGTGGAAAGTGTGCAGGCCAGACCTTGCGGTGGGTGTTGCGCTGTGTGCCCATTGCACCTGTCACATGTGGTGTCAGTGTGACGCCCTTTCCAGCAGGATGCCCTGGGTATGGTTGCACTCTGTTGCTCATGGCTGGCCTGCATGAACTGAATGGCAGCCATGCACCCAGGCCTGCGATGGCCCTTGACAACAGGCCTGGGTGCTCTGATGATGCATCCAACGCATGGTGCGCTGCAACCACCTTGGGCCAAGTTTCCAAGAGCTTACTGTGCAGCCGCTCCAGACGAGCCACCAGGTAGTGCGTTTCCAGCTGCAGACTGCGCCTCATGTGAGACCTGTTTCCTGGGTTGATGAGCATAGCATTACGCATGACACAAAACGCACTAGAATGGTACTGACTGAATTTGAATGGCAGTTACGAAGAGCCTAGCTGCACACCTGCTGCCAAAGCTTGTGGTGTGTATTCGGTGGAGTCTCTGGATTTTTGGGCATGACATGAAGGCCAGGTGAGGTTTCAGTGGGATTTTCATCACCGTCATACTCTGCAGTACATGCACTGCTGCTTCTGCTGCAGTTGATGGGTTTTGCATCTTCCTCCACAGGGCAGCTGCCTTCCTGTTCGTGTTGGTCCACCAGGCTAGGTGCCCCCACAGGGGACAGCATTTCCATCTGGCCAGCAGCTTGCATGATTCGACGGGTTGCCAACAGGTTGCTGAGTCTGACAGGCTGCCCTTCTGTTCCACACCTGGCAGAGTGGACATCACTCACACAGTCAGCGGGCAACACACTGTCACCTGCATCGCGGGAGGTTCGAAACACTGTGGCGGCTGCGGCAGCACGCATGTGGCGCATGTGCAGCATATCCAAAGAGTAGCGACACAGCATGCATGCAAGAGTGTCCACATGGTCATGTGGGGTGCATGCGAGCGCAGCACGCAGCCTCTGCATCTCCACCAGTGCTGCCTGCCGGGCTCTAAGGATCACGGCCAACACACAGCCTGCTGGTGTGTGGGGCAACGGCATCACTCCGCCATGTGAACAGCTCTGCATCGAGCAATCAAGTTCATAGCTTCCAGACTTTGCGGAGCGCCCTGTTCTAGCAGCAGATATTCCAGGCCCCTGATGATTGGTAGGTGCCAAGTGTGGGCATGTGTGGGCATCCAGCTGAGAGGGGTGGAAGGTCTGGCCAGCTGTCAGGTATTCCGCCGGCTGCCAATTTGCCGCATTAGGGTTCTGTTGCACAGATCGAAGACTCTCACACACTGCTGCTGCACTGATGGAGCTCTTTCCATGCTCCCATACTCCGCCTGGGACAAAACATCCATTCCCACCATGTGCTCCCGCTTGATCAAACTGTACAGATGATGAACAGATCGCTGAAGAGGAAGCACTGCCTTCACATGAGTGCGTCTGAGAGGTGGAATAGCGGGGAGAGAGGCGGTGGTGGTGGGCGAGGAATAGCATGGTGGCCAGCAGGCGGGGGGTGTAGAGGAGGCTGTGGCTGCTCACTGGCAGCACCCACCGGTTCTGCACCTCATCCAGGGAGCCACCAGGCACGCCCAGCAGGAACGCAGCTGCAAACTCAAGTTCCTGCACCTTCTTGTTCGGTTTGAATACACCACCACAGGCACGAGGATCCAGGATAGTACAGCGACCAGGATAGTACAGCGCAGGCTGGACTGAAGAATCGTACCTCTTTGGCAATCGCATTCAAAAGCCAGCTGGTGGCGATTTCAATGCGCATGGCAGACCCTGCTTCAGACAAGTTCTGGCTTGCTGGAGAGGAAGAGGGAGACTGGGGGAGTGTGCATGGTGCACACGCAGAAGCTGTCGCTTGCAACAGGACCAGAGCTTGTGCCATTGTCTGGGGCTGCACAACGTTACCCAGAAACAGAGGCACTGCGCAAGCTGCTGACACACCCGCCTTGTCATGCACGTGCGCACTTGAAATTGCTTCCTGGGGGCTGTGGTGAACTGCATTGGAACGAGGCCTCTGCGAGTGTGGGAGGTTGCCCGACACTCCCCAGAAGTCCTTCCACTGCACGCCAGCATCATCACGTTGCTGCGATGCACTTGACCTCCAATTGGCAAAGCAAAGGGTGACAGAGCTTCACCTGGAGGGTGGACCGCAGGTGTGCGTGTTGCTGGATGTCTTCCTGCAGGCTGCGCTTGTCCTCACCCAGGATGATGACCATGCCTGCCACCTGCATGCATGGGGGCACAGGACACCTTGGGTCATGCAAAGGCTCCTCCTGAGTGCTGTGCTACTCACCATGCCACTACACATAAGAGGAGGTGCGGGAGGTGGCGCACTATCAAGGAGAAGATGCAGAGGTACACCATGAATGGAAACAGCAACACGCAGACGGAGGTGCTGATCTGGTCCAGCCACGTTTGCTCCAGTCTGGGGTTGAAGAAGAACTCATTGAGGCCACCAAAGTACACTGCAGCAGCATACTTGCCTCAATCTCATGGACAGAGGTAACCATTTCGCAGCAAGCTTTTGCATGGGGGCCTGACCGGCAGCCTCTGTTCTCGGTACCACAGCACTGCAGTAGCGCACCAACGAGCTGGTACGCAGCAACCTGTTCCAGTAACGAGTTGGTGTCACTGGCGCTGTCCTGGCTGGGGCCGACGGTGATGAGGAGGACGAAGAACACTGGCACCCCCACCACCCCCGCTATCATCATCATCTCTCCCAGCAAGTCAGACGCCTTCTGAGATGCCTCTGCACAGCACAGGCCATCAAGCGCGTCAGATGCAAGGTGCATGGGGTCAAGGATGAGGCCGAACGCTTATGAAATATGAGCGTTGGAATGGCAGATGAAGAGTGAGAGGGGCGCACGTAACAAGAGCTTGATCTTGGGCACAGCAGATGCCAAGTGCGCAAGATGCGACAGGCAGAGCAGAATGATGCATGCCTGCAGCGTCCTCAGTGCTGACTGGATGGTGGTGAGCTGCAGCACCTCTCTCTGCACCCCCACATACAGACGTCAAACGGGGACTCGGAATTGAACACAGGAATGGAAACATGGGTTGGTCTGGCATCATGAGTTACGGAATTGAATCAGTACTAAAGGTCAACCATGTGACAGTTCAAAAACTCTGAGGCCCAAGCGAGAGCAAGTGACAGGCACGGTCGCACCTGAGCTTTCAGCATCGCATCCAGCCCAGAGTTGTCATCTTCCAGCATCCATGCGGGCGCCTCTGATAGAGGCACTGCACCTTTAGCCTGCATCGTACATGGCGTCACAACAATGGTCACATGGAGCTACCATTGCTTGAGAATGTACACTTCTACCAAAATCAACTGGTTTGGCTCTGGTTCTATCCAGACGGCACACCTCAAGCATGCCAACACAGGTAGGCAGCAGGTCAGGCTGCAGGGTGGCAGAGGCGGTGTCCACATCAGCTTGCAGCACTGGGAACTGGCGGGCTTTAGAGGGCAACAGAATTCGTGCATCTGACGTCTCAAGGTCGTCGTATACTGTGTACTGTGCATCCAGTTTATGCAGCACAGTGACTCTGCAGCACACAAGGCGACACTCCAGGTGAAAGACAACCCAGTGACTACAACCATATATATTTCAGCAATTCAAGAAGCTGTGATTATGAGCTATAGGTGCACACCTGGACAACACGGAGGCCAGAAGTAAGAGGATCACGAGGCCATGTGCAGTGGCACGGGCGATGCTCTCCAACGGCGCCTGGGGCAGTAGTCGTTGCTCACCCTGCAAATGCACACGGCAAGAGCCTCTGCAAAGGTATGAACCGCATGATCACCCTTCAAGACACAACCACCCAGTATTTTCCCTCATCATGATCAATATTCATTATCAAGTGCAGACGCTTATCATGTCCCTAGGCGCAAGTGAGCAAATGTTAGAGCGCACCAACTTAACGGCAGAGTTCAGTCGGGCATGAGAAAGATACCCCACGATTGACTGTACAGCGAGCCACATGTGAGCCAAGGCTGTGCAGAGAAAGAAGCCATCTAAAGCCAGCTGCAGTGGCCCCAGGGGGGTGTGGAGGGGGTATAGTGACATGGGCGCCGACAGCACATCCACCTGCGCGGACCAGAGCCTGACACAAGCTCCGGATTGGTTGCTGCACTTGTTTAGAGTGCCAAACACAGAGAGGTTTCATTGCACCTGGTTTGGCACTGCTGACAAGGCAGTTAAAAACCTAGCAATACAAAAATGTTCTGGGGCGAACCTGCCCATGAAACACCCCGTTGGAGCCTTGCGAGATGTGCAGCTGGATGGTGGCAAGGGAGTCGAGGTGGGCGTTGTATGTCACGAAGCGGGCTTGCAGGCGATCGGTAAGCTCGTCCAGGAACGCCGCATCCTTCAGCAGCTGCAGCACCCTCCTCACCGCCGCTGGTGACGCATGCACCTGCATGCTGACGGGCCTGAATTCTGTGTGGCGAGGCACCCTTGTTGCAGAATGGGGAAAGGGCGCACCGGGAAGAAGACAGGGAAGCCATCCTGGAAGCCTGCAGAGTGGCGAGGGTGGAAGGCATACGGAACTCCTGACCCAGAAATATCTCGGGACCCCTCGGACGAGTTGTAGAACTGCCATCTGCGCTGTGCGGCGTCCGGTCTGAACAGCGTGCTGCGGGGGTTGAAGGCGGGGTCCACCCCATATGCATCCAGGCCCCCTGCAGCAAACTGCCACTGTGCCTTGCAGCTCCATAGTAAGCACTTGGCGTGATTTCATCGACCAGATGGGTGTGAGCACCTCGTGAGACCTTGCCAGTGGCCTGCGTGTAGCGGCAGGGGTGGGCAAGCTTCTGTGAGAAGTGGGAGGTGCATGAGATGACACGGTTGCGCTTCACGTGGTGCAGGAACAGCCCCCCAACAAGCTGGTTGCGTGGTGTGAAGTGTCGCTTTGGAATGGAGCTGTCAGACTCTGGGGCTGTGGCGGCTTTGGTGCCGTTCTGGGACCGCACAGGAGCGCCGAGATAGAGCCGCTGGGAAATGGAGAGCAGATTTCCTGAATGGAGCACACCAAGCTTTGCATCCTGAGCAAGAAGGACAGTTACAAATGTGCATGTAGCACACCTTCAGGGTCACCAGCAGTGACTACGCCTAAGTCTATAGTTGAGGAGCTGTTCAGTGATGCCAGCTCTGCATCCAGGAGCTGCTGTATGCCCCGCAGCTCAACATTGCAAGCAGTGTGGGCCATGGACAGGATGTCAGACTCCGAAAAAGCCACAGACACGAGGCCCGTGAGCTGGGAAGCCTCAAAGGATTGCAGCAACACTCTGTTTGCGACCTCCACGGCAAGGTCCACCACGTGGCCGCAGAAGTCTGCCCCGATGGCGACCTCCTCGCTTAGTAACCCCAGTGTCTGCATGCGTGCACGCATGATTGCATGATTGCAATAGCATTATCTGTGATTCAAGAAGTCCATACTGATATTAAAATGCATGACATTTGGACAGCATTTGAAGACTGCATAGTTTGCGGCAGGGCCAACGTATGCGCATACCATTGGCGGTGGCTGCACATGAATGAATCAGAGTGGGACTGATTGCTGAGGACAGTATGATAGCAAAAATAGTGAGTGGTCTCTGTGATTTACGAGAGTATTCAAGAGTCAATCGCAGCCGAGGCTGCCTACACTCATGGTTTGCCAACGCAGTCCTGCAAGGATGTAAACAGAAGTAGCTGGTGACATACCTCAAGAGAGTCAGGCATCTCAGGGAGTGACCTCACGGCCAGCTCTAGCTGTGTGGCTGCGAATTCAGCAATAGCATTCAGAGCCGCAGCCCTGGAGTCGATGTGCGGGCTCTGCACGGGATTGAATGCTGCTGTGGCAGAGGGAAGCAAGACGGAGACGTTGGCATCCAGAATGCTGGGGTAGTGAAATGGGGACAAGGCCAGGTGCACACCCAAGAGAGGCAGTGGGATGTCCTCGAATGCTGCCGCCTGGGCCAGGGCAGTGAATGCCATCGCAGCAGCCTCGGCTTTCGAAGCAAGGCTGCCTGGATCCGTTGGAGACGGCAATGGTGGCACAGCAGTGGAGGTGTGGAAGGAGTCCGCAGTGGGCTGCTCCGGCACGGTCACTGTCAGAGTCAGCGGCACCCTCACCTGCACATGCATCCCTCTTTGCAACACGCTGCAGAAACTTTTGATAGCCGGCTTGGGTGCAAATTGTATTGATCGGGTCAGGATCTGCCCATACACTAACTTAAGGCACAATCAATTAAAATCATACCCATGCTTGACGACACTGTGTTCACTATTTACATGCTAAATCCATACACCATCCTGCAAACATGAGCAAGGACGATATGCAACGTCTAACAGTGCATGCGCCACAGACCATGGTATGGACCCTGTGTGATGCAAGGGGAATTTGCAATCAGTGGTCTGCATTTGGTATGCACCTGCTATGTGCTGAAATGACATGCATGGTCAGTAGGCACGTACCATCAAGTGATGTACTCCTGTTTCCAGCTCTTCAAGGTGCAAGGACGCGAATGAGGTGGTGGTGATGGCTGGCCTCAGCACCACCCCTCCAAGCCACCCAGAGCCAGCACCATAAAGAATCATCTGGCCAGCCCACTCAGACATTCCAGCCACTGTTGCATGCTGCTGAAAGTGACCAGCAAGTGCACGTTCAGTCAGCACTCTCGCTTCAGTGATCTTATTCTACAGCATCGAATTGCATTCAGGCAAAAAGAGCAGGCCAAGAACCTTAGCAACTAAAGAGAACCAGCCACCTTCAGGATAATAATGCTTCTTCTGTATGCATATCATGGCTGCATTTGAAACCGGCCCAGGAGGCTCATTCGTGTGTGCAAGAAATAACTTGCGGGGCAAGATAAACCCACAACTCAATCTTCAAACAGGGAGAAGCTCATGTACCTGGCTAGACAGAAGCATTGACTGCATGCGTGATGTCATCTCAGTCACTGTTTCATCCGCGTCCACGAGTGCCCTGGTGTCCATCAGCACATCAAACTCTGCCAGCACCTCAGCAGAGAACAGAGGCGCGCCCACATGCAGAACCACAGCGAGCCTATTCTGGGCCTCGACGCCGTTGGGCGCCACCACGTCCGTGAGGAAGGTGTGGGTGCCTGGCGGGCAGCTCCCAGAAGCTGCAGCAGCTGCAGTGCAGGCTGAGCACAGCCCCGCACGCACTCGATCAGTCGTGCATGAGGAATCCAACAACGCTATGAAGCGTAGCAACCACCCAGCGTCTGATGGGTTTGCCATTGACCCATCAACCTGGTTGTGTACGAGCACGGTGCAGGAGCCTCCCCCATCAGCATCAGCACCACCCTCGGTGGCAATGCAAGCTGCCAGGGGCAAAGGTGGCTCCATGGCCACTGTAGAAGGCAAGTGCAGCACCTGCAAACATTCAACTTCTTATGCAATCATAAGCTTGTGTCACATACGTTCTTGCGTAGCCCTTCATCGCCACTTTGACACGCATGCCATCTATACACAAACCCTAGCATGCAGAGGCGCAGGACACCACACCTGGGAGACGAGGATATCTGTGTGACCAGAACTGATGGATGTATTGGATGAACTCGCCTCTGTTGTGTTGTAGATGGCTGCAGTTGGCACCGACGTTGAGAACTGAACGTTGGACGCAACAGGCGTAGGCTGCAGCGGCTGCAGGGCCAAGACCGCCGCCCTGGAGGCACAGTCAGTGGTGCCACACGCATGCTCGTTGGTGAGGTGCGCCGGCCGTGCCAGCTCAGGACAGTACACTACCCCCCACTCACAAGGGGACACTACAGTGATCAAGCGTTGCATGCTGACTGTGGCAGGAGGGAAGTGCAGGTCAGACACGGTGAAGTCCAGGGTGAAATCTGTGCCCACAGGTGCACTCACGGTGTCGATGCCGCATCCCGCCAGGCCCTTGCGGGCGGCTTCATGGCCTGGGCAGTTGAAGGGCATGCATGAGGCTGGTGCGCAGGACAGGATATTCTTGGACAGGTCCGCGTCCTCCTCATCCCACGCAGTCGCCCCTGCACAAGTAGAATCAGTCACAGACGGCAACCTCGACTGAATACCAGGTGTGCCCTGATGCAGCCATGGCCTGCAGAAATTCTGATCAGTAACCAATAAATTCTCCTTTTCCCACAGTCTTAAGGCTGCACCGTTTTTATCTTGGTGTTTGCGTGACAAGCTTTCTTTTTTTGGTGCCCAGGGCAGAACATAAAAAAAATAGTGAACAAAACTGCTTACAAGGCCCGTTAGGCCCCGCAAGAAACGCTATATAACTTGTATGCAGTAGTTAAGCAGAATGACGTACTTATTTCATGTTCAGTTGGAGTTTGTGGCCTCT